>CAUYRH010047825.1:0-12210 GCA_963574655.1 Perodicticus potto | reverse complement strand
CAGCGGGCTAAGGCGCCAGCCACGTACACCTGAGCTGGCGGGTTCGAATTCAGTCCGGACCTGCCAAACAACAATGACGGCTGCAACCAAAAAATGGCCGGGCGTTGTGGTGGGCACCTATAGTCCCAGCTACTTGGGAGGCGGAGGCAAGAGACTCGCTTGAGCCCAGGAGTTGGAGGTTGCTGTGAGCTGTGATGCCATTGCACTCTATCCAGGGTGACAGCTTGAGGCTCTCAAAAAAAAAAAAAAGAAAGAAAGAAAGTATAAGGGGCTCAAAAATGAGGGAACTTTTGCTACTGAAGTGAGTATTGAAAAAATAAAAATACATCCAACCAAACAAAAAACCAAACCAAACAACACATTGACAAAAAGAGAAGAAAAGGCGGGGGGCATACATACATAAATATATATTTTTTCAGGCTATATATATATATATATATATATATATTTTTTTTTTTTTTTTTTTGGCCTGGACTCCAGATGGCACTGTGGTATTAGGAGACAGAGAACACATGCTGGTTTCCTTGTGAGCAATGAGTGCCAGAAACCACTCTCTACTTGCCATGGAGGTTGGGTCTTGTCTTCCTGACTTAGTTGCCCTCAATCAAGGCCTGGTTGTTTTGTTACCATTCAGTCTCTGTGGGATTGGAAATGTAAAGCTTTCACCAGATTCTTTAGGTGGCACATCTCAATGCCCCCTGACAAGAATCCACAAGAGTGGAAGCCCCAACTCAGCGGGTGTGTCAGAGCTGGCCTTGCACTAGGACCCTGCAGAATACTTCTTCCACAGGGCCTTCCCACTGGCAGCCCAGCTAGTAGCCAGGCTGTTGGTAGATCCAACTCACCTGGTATTTAAACCCAGCTGCTGGACACTATTCAAGTCCATCCATTCATTTAAGTGTTCCAAGGCAGGTCCAGTGAGCAGTTTAGCCTCAAATCAAAAAACTGCAGGACAGCTCCTTCCTGTCCCCAGTCCTCTATGGGCAGGCCACGTGTTCCCACATACTCACATTCTGTGCTGTTTTTCTTCAACTGCAGACCTCCTTGTTGGCTCCTGTGGTCCACCACTGCTTCACTGTGTCCCCAAAGTGATGGTTCCAGGCAGGTTCCTCCAACCAGAAATGGCTGGAGTTTTCTTTCCCTTGCCTTATTTTGAGTGGCTAATAGGGAGATGTTTCTAGTTCACCATCTTGCTCTGCCCTTTATTCCATTTGCCAATTTTTAAATAAAATTATTTGTTTTTTTGCTATTGAGATGTTTGAGTTCCTTGTAGATTCTGGATATTAATACTCTGTTGGAGCTAGGCATGATGGCTCACATACATAATTCTAGCACTCTGGGAGGCCGAGGCAGGAGGATTCTTTGAACTCAGGAGTTTGAGATCAGCCTGAGCAAGAGCAAGACTCTGTCACTACTAAAAATAGAAAAACTAGCCAGGCATTGTGGCAGGTGTCTGCAGTTTCTCCTCATGTTCTAAGAATAACATTTTTATTTTATTTTATTTTATTTTATTTTTTTGAGACAGAGCCTCAAGCTGTCGCCCTGGATAGAGTGCTATGGCATCACAGCTCACAGCAACCTCCAATTCCTGGGCTCAAGCGAGTCTCTTGCCTCTGCCTCTCAAGTAACTGGGACTATAGGCGCCCGCCACAATGCCCGGCCATTTTTTGGTTGCAGCCGTCATTGTTTGGCGGGCCCGGGCTGGATTTGAACCTGCCAACTCAGGTGTACGTGGCTGGCACCTCAGCCCGTTGAGCTACAGGCGCCGAGCCAACATTTTTATTTTAAAGGTAGACAGGAGCCATGATGGCTCATGGATATAATCCTTGCACTCTGGGAGGCCAAAGTAGGTAGATTGCTTGAGCTCAGGAGTTTGAGACCAGCCTGAGCAAGAGCAAGATCTCTACTGAAAAGAGAAAAAAATTAATTGGATGTTGGGGTGGGTGCTTGCAGTCTCAGCTACTGGGAGGCTGAGGCAGGAAGATTGAGCCAAGGAGTTTGAGATTGCTATGAGCTAAGCTGATGCCATGGCACTCTAGCCTGGCAACAGAATAAGACTATCTCAAAAAAGAAAAAAAATCCTCTGTTGGATGAGTAGTTTGCAAATATATTCTCCCATTCTATAGATTGTATTTTCACTTTGTTGATTATTATTTCTTTAGCTATACAGAAGCTTTTTAGTTTGATATAATCCTATTTGTTTATTTTTGCTTTTATTGCCTATGCTTTTGAGGTATTATGCATAAAATCTTTTCCCTGACCAAATTCCTGACATATCTACCGTAGGTTTTCTACTCGTAATTTTATCATTTTAGGTCTTATATTTAGGTATTTGATCCATTTTGAATTGATTTTTGTATAGGACGAGAGGTAGGGATCTAGTTTCATTTTTCTGCATATAGATGGACTCCAGTTTTTCCAGTATGATTTATTAAAGCACCTTCCGTTTTGCTAACAACTGTTCTTGGCACTTTTGTCAAAAATCAGTTGACTGTAGACATGTGCCTTAATTTCTGGATTCTCTATTCTATTCCATTGGTCTGTGTGTCTGTTTTAAAACCAGAATCATGCTGTTTTGGTTACTACAGCATTGTAGTATATTTTGAGGTCTGGTAGTGCAATATCTCCAGTTTTGTTCTTTTTGCTCAAGATTACTTTGGTTATTTGGGATCCTTTGAGGTTCCTTACATATTTTGGGATTTTTTTTCTTATTTCTGTGAGGAATTTCCTTGGTATTTTTTGTAACAATTGCATCGAATCTGTAGATTGCTTTGGATAGTATTATCATTCTAACAATATTAATTTTTCTGATCTATGAGCATGGGTTGTCTTTCCATTTATTTACATCCTCTTCAATATTTTTTCACCAGTGTTTTATAATTTCTTCTTTGTCTTTGACTTTTTACAATTTGAATATAAATGTACCTCAGAGAGGACCTATTTGAGTTGAGTCTATTTAGGGTTCTTTGAGCTTCCTGGATGTTCACCTTTGAAGACAGGAAATTTTCTGCTATTATTTCATTCCACACATTTTCCTCAGTTTTTACCTTCTCTTCTCCTATAACACTCACAATATAAATATTCGTTCTCCTAATGATGCCCCATAAATCCTTTAGGCTTTCTTCATTTGTTTTTATTCTTTCTTTCTTTGTCTGTCAGTGTTTTTTCAAAAGACCTGTTTCAAATTCAGAAATTCTTTCTTCGGCTTGGTCTAGTCTGTTGTCAAACTTCCGATTGCATTTTTATTTTTTCATTAAATTCCTGTTTGTTTCTCTTTTATATCTGTTAAATTTCTTTCTTTCTTTCTTTCTTTTTTTTTTGAGACAGAGCCTCAAGCTGTCACCCTGGATAGAGTGCTGTGGCATCACAGCTCACAGCAACTTCCAATTCCTGGGCTCAAGCGAGTCTCCTGCCTCTGCCTCCCAAGTAGCTGGGACTACAGGCGCTCGCCACAATGCCCGGCCATTTTTTATTTTTGGTCGCAGCCGTCATTGTTGTTTGGCGGACTTGGGCTGGATTCGAATCCACCAGCTCAGGTGTACGTGGCTGGCACCTTAGCCCATTGAGCCACAGGCGCTGAGCCTATATCTGTTAAATTTCTCAAATCATGAATTATTTTCCTTATTTCTTTATTTTTATTTATTTATTTTTTTTGTCAGGCCCCTGCTTCTGGGCAGGGCTGGAAATCATATTTTTTTATTGTTTTTATTATTAAATCATAGCTGTGTATATTAGTGCAATCAAGGGGTACAATGTGCTGGTTTCATGTACAATCTGAACTATTTTCATCCAACTGATTAACATAGCCTTCATGGCATTTTCTTAGTTATTGTATGAAGACATTTGTGTTCTGCATTTAGTAAGGTTCATCTGTACCCTTCTAAGATGCACTGTAGGTGTGGCCCCACCAATTACCCTCCCTCCACCCCAACCTCACCCCTCCCCTCCCTTGTACGTTTGCCCATATTCTTGTGCTATAGTTGGGTTATAGCCTTCATATGAAAGCTATAAATTAGCTTCATAGTAGGGCTGAGGAATGCTTCTTCTTCTAGGTGAAAGCAAGGCTATGATGTCACAGAATGCACCCCGTGGGGGCCTTCCCTCAGGGCAGGATGCAGCAGCTCCCTCTAAGGGCCGCATTTTAAGTCACTCAGCCCCCCTACTTATACTTCAACAGGTCTTTATAGCAGCTCTGAAAATCTCACGCTTTTTTTCACTGCTGCAAAGGGCAACTCTGGTTGCAAGTTCCTAAAGTTTAAGACAATTTAAGCAAAAAAAAAAAATGAACATGCTCCCTTTTCATTTGGTGTAAGTATGCTGGTGTCTCTGGGGGTTCCACAGCAGCACACAGGACTTGAACGTATCTCCTGAACGTGCCCTTGTCTGTGCGTCTGTTTTTCCCTCCTTGTAGACTGAGTCCCCCACCCAGTTCACGTGCCACCAGGACTTGCATCTCCCATGTCAGAAACAGACTAGGAGTGGAATCATCCCCTGCTTCCAAATGCCCACAAGGTGACAGGTCAAGCTCACAGGTCCGAGTGGAACAGTGTAAACAGAACACAGGACAACTCCCAGGAAACAAGGAGGTGGCTCTGCAGAGACAACGTCTTAAGTATCCACTTGGCCTGCATCATGGAGGCGGGGAGAACAAGCTACGTGAATTTAGGAAGAGAGACAGCAAGTCTAACAAGACCCTGACCGTTCGGGGCAGTTTCAGACGTTTAGATTCAACTTTCATTAAAATCCTACATTCCAAGACAAACCCCAGAAAAAACCAACATTCTTTTTTATGGTTCCCCTGAAAAATAACTATACTTTTTGGTCTTGGCTCAGGTCAACTTCTACCTTCAATCCAATCCTCATTTCCTTTGTGTTTGCTTCCCCTTTTCCCTCCCCAGCAACCACATGCTAACCACACACCACCACCACCACCGAGTCACCACCACTTCTTAAAAATTCAGACTAGATGTTCACTCTCCCTGAGTGCGACTCTCTCTTGTTTATGTAGCAACAATCACTTACACCATTTACAAATATGTTACACAACACAGAGGGGTTTCTTACACCGCAGCCAGAGCCAGTCCTTGGGAAAATCCCAGTATCTTAGATCTGACCTTATCTGCATTTACTTGGGAGAGGAAGGGACAGACAAGGGGACCCGCTACTTCATTACATTTAAGGCCGCGTAGCACTTACAAAGCCATTCTGCACACCTTGCTTTGAAGTGTTTTTCAGCATCCCAGCAAGGAAACTACCTCCCTCCACATGGACAAAATATCTGCAGCATGCAGAGATTAGAATTCCATCTCAAGCTAACACAATAGGTCACGGGATAGGGCCTGAGATCCAGGTCACATCTCAAGCCCAGGGAACTTTATGGTTTAGTTTCATTTTGTTTTTTAAATAAGAGCCTAAGTTACTGACCAGTTAGCATGTGGCCTTGGGCCAATAATAAATTGGGTCAGAGAATCCTGCACAGGCATGACTTGGCCAACAGTTACCTAATTAAGAGAACTGAGCAATGATCGCATTAGTAAACCATCTCAGCAGAACAGGTTTAACACTGCCATGTATCCCAAGGCGTTCTCTCTCTGCAGCTCTTCTTGCCCTCCCTCCAGCAGGCCTTCTCCAGAGCTCGGCTCTGTGCTCTCCGTTTTTTCAACTCTGGAGACCCTGATCAGCTCTCACAGACTGGACCACTCATGTCTCAAACACGATTTCCCAAGAGGCTCTCTAGGCCGGCCTTCATTACGTGCTACCTTCAATCCAAGAGTAATTATGCCTACATTTTATCCCCTCACTCCTGGAACTCATCTTTGGTGAGACAGGTAATAAAACCTCTAAGGTTATATACAATCCTCCAATTGGTGTTCATATAGATTATCTGATCTTTACAACAACTCTGGGAAATAAAAACAGTGGCACCATCATTCCCGGTCATGCTGCTCTACCTGAGTTCTTTGCTATCAGGGCACCATTTTCCAGCCACCCACTAGCCCAGTCAAAACCCAGCCACATATTGAGACTGAACCTTGGCCAGGCAAGGTGGCTCCTGCTGTAATCCTAGCACTCTAGAAGGCTGAGACAGGACAATCAGCTGAGGTCAGGAGTTCAAGACCGGTCTGAGCAAGAGCAAGACCTGTCTCTATAAAACAGAGAAAAATTAGTTGGGCATACGGTGCATACTTGTAGTCCCAGCTACTAGGGAGGCTGAGGCAAGAGGATTGTTTGAACCCAGGAGTTTGAGGTTATAGTGAGTTATAACACCATAAGCACTCTACCCAGAGTGAAAGAGTAAGACTCTGTCTGGGCGGGAGGGCGGAGACGAACCTTGAAAACATGCTAAGAAAAGAAACCATCACAAAAGGTCACACATAATACAATTTCCAGGCCAGAACAGGCCCCTCCACAGTGACAGAAGTAGAGAAAGGGTGCTAGGACGGTGGGAGGCAGGAGTGAGGGCTAACAGGTTTCTCTGGTGAGTGATGAAAATGGTCTGAAATCAGATTGTGGTGAGGGCTGCACAATCCTTGGGAATACACTAAGAACCATTGAACTGTACACTCTAAATGGATGAAGTATATAGTATATGAATTATATCTCAACAGAGCAATTAAACATAACCTCTTATTTATGTGTAACATCTTATACTAAAATGATGCCTACTGAAATAGAATTGACCTTCAAGTAGAGCAAAAGAAAGAGGAATAATGATGAAAAAGAAAAACCCAAACGACCAGTTACATCTTTGACTCCTTTCTGCTTCCTTCCTTCATAATGTCTCCAGTCCGCCACGAGTTACTCTCGTAGTCAACACTTCTCCCAGCCTCTTTCAGGCCTACTCTCCACAGCCTGGGGATACGGAAACAACTCTTTCCCTGGTGACCACATCTCCAACCTCTTCCCTACCCAAACAGCCCAACCCAAAGATGTCATCAAAATTCTTCTTCCACAAAACACTGTTTCCCTGCACCTGCTAAAAGTCTGCAATGGCTTTCTCAGAGTCACTGAGGACATTAACACCTAACTCGGCATGGAACATACACAGAGGTCCTTAGGAGTCTCACTGAACCTGACCTTTTCCCAGTTCGTTCCCGCAGTCTCACATACCCTGTCCCTGGACCTCGACCCCTACACGGCACCACCACCACCACAAACCTTTTCTTCCCACTTACAGGAAGGCCCTTAGGGATGTACCCCCTCCAATTTCCCTGCCCATTCCAGACCAGAATGCTGCTTCTCTGAACATCTCCCCTTGGTCATCTGACTCACTAGGTCCAGAGACCCAGGGAGGGTCAAAAGGCACTAACATAGTTAGACAGTGTTGCGTCTTCCGTGCCCTCTTGGCATGCACGAGGCCTGGAACACTGTTACACACCAAGTGTTGCTCCGTTATTGACCATCAAAGAAGCCTGTGAGCTCCCAGAAATAATGGTTCCCCTATTTACTGTCTAATCCAACACTCCAGAAGCCACTGGCAAAACAAATCTTTTTAGTTTTCAAAGTAGATTTTTTTCATTAAATACGTCTGGCTACTGCTTCACTGAACAAAGTACTCCCACATGTAAGTTTGCTGTGTTGCCTGGGCTAAGGTGAAGTGACATCACCATAGCTCACTGCAACCTTAAATTCCTGGGTTCAAGTGATCCTCCTGCCTCAGCCTCCCAAGTCGCTGGGATAACAGGCACCCACAAACACTCCCAGCTAATTTTTCTCTGTTTTGAAGAGGTTGGTCTCAAACTTCTGGTCTCAAGCAATCCTCATGCCTCAGCCTCCCAAAGTGCTAAGATTACAGGTGTATGTGTGTGTATTTTAAAATTGCCCATGAGTACATCTTTGGTTTCCTGGCAACTAGTTATAACCAGCTTCTTGAATGTCCAAAGACTGGGTTTAAGGAGAAAGACATTAACTACAACACACCATTGTGGAGGAAGCACTAATTTTACTCAGTGGTATCCTGAGGGTTAGCGTGGGACACAGGGACAGAAATATTAACAGTAATTGGTGTTAGTTATGAAGGCCAGAACTTCTTTTTCAAAAGTGAGAATGCAAAGGAGAAGCAAAAGGTACCAAAGAGACAGAAGAACAACGGCAGCAGAGACTGTGGTGGAGGCAACGGATACGGCAGTGCGGTGAGATGTGGCAGAGAAGACAGGGGAGACGGAGCGGCTGGGGAGGCGAGGCGGAGCCACCCTCTGCCCCCAGACCCGGTGCAGCAGCAGGCAGGTTCCTTTCCTGGCTGTCAGCGCCCTGTGCTGTTTCTGCAGGTGGGGACTGCAGGGAACCAGAGGCCAGTGAATTCTCTATAATAAGCTTTGTCAAGGAAACCCTGAATGATAACCATAAAGGATGCTTATATGGTTAAACCCCCCCTCTCCTGAATTTAGCTGCTGCAATGATAACCTCAAAAAAGCACTTCCTTCCAATCTCCAGAATAATGTGGGTTTTTTTTCCCACGGTGACATGGAAACAAATGACTAAATTGTGGTAGCTTTCTAAATCTGATTAATGTTATTCAGGGACTCCCACAAACTGTTTGCCATTTATTACACTTGCTAATTAGGGGCTGTGAGGTCTTTATCTTCCCCAACCTACAGTCACATGCTCAGGATGGAGCTTTGCTAAAAGCAGGACTCCTGGCTAATACTGTTAATGAGTTTAGCACTGCCAAAATGTCAATAGTTTTTCATTTGGTCAGAAAGGGCCTAATTTATCTCGTTCAGCTGCCCTTGGTAATTTTCGTGGAACTGTCAGAGCGGCAATCGGGAGAACCGAACGGTAATAAAGATGATTACTAGCCGGGTAGTGAAGGGTACCCCACTGGCAGGCTGTTTTTATTTTTCTTTCCCCCTCACAAGATTTGTTCAGTGATTAGGCGACAATGCAGAGTTCAGCACCAAAGCACAACCACGCATACTGTCCTAAGGATAACTACATTTTGGAAATTTTGAAACATATACAATATAAGACGTTAACTGTAAATCTCTCAAAAAGACAAAGAAAGCGTAAGACAATGTTTCAGGGGAAGAGACAGGAAGAGCTGAGCCTGTTAACATCGTTTGCTTCACTCACAACCGAGTTTAGGACGTTAAGAAAAGGGGGGGCAGCTCCGGTGGCTCAAAGGAGTAGGATGCTGGCCCCATATGCCAGACGTGGTGGCTTCAAACCCAGCCCCGGCCAAAAACTCCAAAAGAAAAGGGGACCTGAAGGAGCTCTAGCTTGGTTTTATCACTAGAAAAATTTGTTTTTATGATTCAGTCAAGAAAAATAAAAATAAGGATTCCTTCTTTAGTCATTTCAACTTATTTCCTAACAAGCCTAAGTGGTGACAAAGGTGGTGGTTCTAAGAGTCAGTAACAAATGACGCAGCTGTTCGTCTTTAGGTATCAGAGTCCGGATATCCCAAACTCTAGTGGTTTTCACTTACGTTTGCAACACAGTGTGGGCCGAAGCTCACGCATGTGTGGCGATTTCAGTGGCTGGGCTCAGCCTTTCACTAATAGAATTCCAAAATTTACCATGGGCACACAACTTTATTCACATTTTTAGGAGAAAGGAGAATCATACAAAATGAAGGATAGAGAAAATAAACCCTTCAGCCTAGTCCCCAAGGGCTGACTTGATACGGAATGAAATTCGCAGGCTTCCAAGGCACCAATACATCTATCTTCCTCTTTGCACCCACCACAACCCCTAGTTCCCTGTCTTGTACAATGGGACACGGGAATGCTTCATGTTTTCTGATGCAAGGCCCATCTAACTTTTTTCAGCTTACTAGATGCAGCAAAGAATATGGTAACAGGCTGCTGCTTGGAAAGTTGAGAAATAAAAAGTCCTATGCCAAATTCCATGTGACCTGAGCTATGCCGAGGTCCGAACTCCACGAAGTTAACCTTCCCAGAAACTCCGTACATCTTTGTTCTTGAAATCAAAGGGCCCCCACCCTATCCCGACCCGGGTGTTAAGAAAAATACTGTAAGCCTCATGGCATGGCCATGTTTCTTCTGCTGGGGATTTTTAAATAGCACTCATTACCTAAATAAATAATATGGTTTTCTTTTTAATCTTAGAGGAACCCAAAAGTCCAATCAGGTGGTTATGTTCTCCTGTAATTCTTCTCCTTTTCCCTGTCAGATCCACATTAAGAAATGAAGAAGCAAGCAATTGAATTTCCTCCCATCTAAATTTGGTCTCTACTACACTCATTTGAGCATAACTAAGTAATAAAAAGCTCTTCCAATGACAAATTATCACCATTTCTTTCTCAGTAATTTCTAATTACCAGAATCAACTTGTCCACATTAGGATATGTTCCCTCTATCCAACAGTCAGGCAAGAAACAGGAATAAGATCATTAGAATTCTAGCGAAACCAGTAACAAAACATAATTAGCTTCTTGGAATTTATGAGACTATTCTTTCAACAAAATATAGTAATTATCCCTTTAAAAGTGAATATGATAATGCTTGGATTGCAAGGGAACACTTCAGTGAATGAATTACGGGACATTACACTCCTATCATATCTAACAAGGTTCCTTTTACTTTGTTGTCCTTCATTCATTTGAATTTTCAAACTTAAGTTAACAAAACCACCGTCAAGTGGGTAGGCAGTGTGGAAGCACAAAAATGAGATAGCGTTGGCTAAGTTGCTGCTGATTCTCGGGGCTGCTAGCAAGCGAGATTACAGAAATGGAGCAAGAAACAGTTTACAGAAGTTACTACTACTTGTTACTACTATTTCATCAATGTGAAAACATTAATGAATCAAGGAGAGAGAATGATTATCCTACGATAAAAGAAAAATAAAAGATCCTCTTAATCTAGTGCATTTATCAGAATAGAGCTGAAAATGACACTGGGAAAACTTTTGGAATGGAAAGAGAAAAGCAGTATTTCCTCTGAAGCAGAAACATGATCACCAGTTACTGCATCTCTGCCCAATTCCCAGGAAACAGAAATGCCATAATATGCGCCCTCTTCCCTTCCCAGGTACAGCCTATGACCTACCTGCTCAGGAGTTCTGGGAGCCGCATCCCGGAAGGAGCTGTGGGTGAGCACGGAAATCTCAGGGAAGGTAACGCGAAGGTGGAGTCAGGGATTCCGTGCTGTGCTCTGAGTCACCCTTCAGCACCTTTGAGTCTTTCTCAATTGGGTGTTTTTTGATTTTCTGGTATTGGATTAAGTACTATAAAGAGATAGTAGAAAAGTACAGAAAGTACCAGACACTCCCAGACTCCACAGTCGGACAATCTCCTAAAGGAGTCAGAACTTAAACATAAGGTACACGATGAGGTCATATTTTAAAGAGCGTGGGTGACTGTGTGGACACCAAACGCAATAGGATTTTCAGGAAACGGGTGAAGGTAAGAGTGTGCTGGGGCCAAGCAGAGTTAGCATCCAATAAAGGTATTTTTATGATTAAATTGTGTTAAGAAAAAAATGCAAATAACACCATGCAAATAGTCACAGGAATAAAGATCAGGAACTTCTCATCCATAATAAAAATTGGATGATGAAGGGAGTGACTTGAGAGCACAGCCACCACCATGAGCCTCCTCAACAAGCCCAAGAGTGAGATGACCCCAGAGGAGCTACAGAAGCAGGAGGAAGAAGAATTTAACACGGGTCCACTCTCTGTGCTCACACAGTCAGTCAAGAACAGCACCCCGGTGCTTATTAATTGCCACAATAACAAGAAACTCCTGGGCCGGGTGAAGGCCTTTGATAGGCCCTGCAGCATGGTCCTGGAGAATGTGAAGGAGATGGGGACCGAGGCACAGCTATTATTTTCTTTTTAACTTTTATGTGTCAAATGTTACTTTCTGAAATTGTCAGGGTCTGACAAATTCAATACATCCTCTCTACGTTTGTATGTATGTGTGTGCACTGTCATTGCTAAATGTAGTTCTGTTGATACAGGATTCCACCTCTCGGGTATAGACAGGAAGCCCCCCATTCTCTAGGCTCAGGTGAGCTCAGAGGTCAGTCCCCCATTTCCAGGCACAAGCAGACTGCCTTTTTGGGATACACCCTCTGGACTCTGATAAGATCATGAACAAAGCAGCCGGACAGGGTTTTTTGGGTGGTTCCACCTTGACTAGGAACATACACCCTAATCCCTTCTCAGAGACAAAGACTGTAAAGGACATGATAGCCTGGTCCTAGTGGAGGAGGAACTACATTCATTCATTTGTTAATGTACTCACTA
>CAUYRH010047822.1:0-17077 GCA_963574655.1 Perodicticus potto | reverse complement strand
AAAAAAATTGAAATTTATTTGAAACTGCAAGAAATGTATAACAGGAGAACTTCAAAACTCAGAAAGTCAAAATAGATGAGATCCTTCAATATATTTACTTTAACATTTCCTAACTAAACACTATTTTATAGCAGACAAGATTATTAGCAACACATCCTAATGGAAAATGGATTATGTCAATAAAGTTGATGATAACAGAAAATTGTAATGTATTTAATCTTATGTGTCATAGTAAAATCACAGGTGTTCATGCAAAAAAGTAGGGTTTCACAATAATTTCCCTTAAAATTACCTCCAATTTCTCCAATATATCATATACATGAACATTTATTTCACACAAAAATGTATAGCAAAACATACACATATCTCTATCAGACTACAACTTGTCATTGGATTTCCCAATCTATTAGGAAGTTTGCTGATTTAAACTTGAAACAAATTTCCCTAATGCTGTGGTCTGAAAGTTTGTGTTCTCCTAAATTCATATGTTTAAATTTAATCCCCAATGTAATAGTATTAAGAATTGAGACAATTAAATTGTGCTTAGGTCATGAGAACAGAATTATCAAAAGTAGGATTAGATCCTTTATAAAAGGGGTTGAGTCAGCTCAGCGCCCATGGCTCAGTGGTTAGAGTGCCGGCCACATACACTAGGGCTGGAGGTTTGAACTAGGCCCGGGCCTGCTGAACAACAATGACAACTACAGTAACAACAACAATAAAAATAGCTGAGCATTGTGGTGAGCGCCTGTAGTTCCAGATACTTGGGAGGCTGAGGCAAGAGTTTAATAAGCCACATTTAAGCCCAAGAGTTTGAGGTTGCTGTGAGCTGTGATGCTACTGCACTCTACTGAGAGTGACATAGCAAGACTCTGTCTTAGAAAAAAAAAAAAGGAGAGGGGAGCCAAGTCAACTTGTATAAACAAGTTCACTATATGAGTTATAGCAATAAGTCAATCATCTATGAAGTACTGCACAGGCCCTCCCCAGACAATGGATCTGTTGGTGCTTTATCTTGGACTTACTGGCCTATAGAACTTAGGCAAAAAATTTCTGTTCTTCAAAAGCTATCCAGTTTAAGGTATTTCATTATAGAAGCCAAAAATAACAAAGGCATTTGAGAATGAAATAAAAGAAAATAGTTTTTTGTAAGTCTATAAAGTTTTACCCTTGTACAAGGAGAGAATGGACATATATGCACCAATAGACACAATTATCATTTTAAATATGTTGTTAGATTTGCTAAAAATACAATGAAATTCGTCATTCCTAAATGAGTTTTTCTTTAGAATGAATTAGCTCCTTTTCCCCCATTGGATACAGTCGTTAATCCCATTATTCTTTTCACTTCTCTGTTCTCCCTTTCCCCTGGACCAATATCCAAGGCTAGCGTGCACTTTTAAACTCCACTACAAAGTCCATTTACTTACTAATAATCTAGAGAAATAAATGTAGCTTCATCCAGATACCATTTAAAAAACTACTTGAGCATGGATAAGATAGAACCTGTGAGACTATTTTCTTCCTTGCCAACTGCCTTTTTTTTTTTAATGTTGTATAAAGGATAATCACAACAGATAGTCTAAAGAAATTTCCTATATTTCAAAATGTCTATTTTCATATATAGATTAAATAATAACAGATTGACATAAATTCTTAGCTATAAATTCTTTTGATCATCAATTTATACATTTAGCAAACATTTGACAACTGTAACTATCACTGTAACATTCTTTCAGTTTCTGATTGTAGAAAGACAAATGTGGCATAGTCCCTGTGAATGCCAACGTTGTTTTATTTTAAAATTAGCTTTAAATATCTTCTTTTCAGGATACTTTAAATCACCAATGTAATTATGTTCATGAAATATAATAATATGAAACATTTGGGGGAATTTGGGATGTATTATGGAAAAAAGACTCATGATGAACAAATAAAAATTTGTATATATAGGAATGCTATGAATGTCATTGAACAATTATTATAGGTTAATGGAAATCGGATGGTTGAAAAGGTTAATATTTACTGACAGAGTCATCACTTATTTACTAAATACCAAGTATATATCAATAACCATGCAAAGTACTGAGATACCATAATGAATAAAACTGCTGAGTTCTGTTTTCATACAAAGCTTATAATCCAATCAGAGAAGGAAATAAAAAGCCGACAGTATGCTTTATAATGGGGGCCGAAAGAGAGCACGATACAAGATGGACAGTCAGGAGATTAGGGAAACCACGAGGGTCTCACTGTGAAGGTGCTTGAGTAGCGATTTGAATGATTTGTGAGAACCTGCCATGCATGTAATTTAAAGAAGAGTATTTCGATCAAACCAGCATAAATACAAATCCACGGAGATAAAGAGAGACCATGTCCCTAATATCAAAAGAATAGCAGGAGGACCCTATTACCAACCTGAACAGAATAGAAGTGGAAAAGAGTTCAGAGAGATAAAAGTATATATGGGAATATTAGATTTCTCTTATCATTGTAACACATTACCACAAAATTAGTGGCTCAAACAACACAAATTTATTCTCTCATACTCTTGGAGGTCAGATGTCTAAAATCAAGGTGATAGCAGGCTGTGTTCTTCTGAAAGCTTTAGGGGAGAATCTGTTTTCTTGCCTTTTTCAAGTTCAAGACATTGCCCATATTCCTTGCTTCACAGCCTCTTTTGCACATCACTACAAACTTTTGCTGCACTCTAGTTTCCTATTTGCATAATCTCTTCTTCTGTATAACTCAGACTTCTGTGGACAACGTTTTATTAGAATGTATGATGAAGGGCAGCACCTGTGGCTCAGTGAGTAGGGCACCAGCCCCATATACCGAGGGTGGCGGGTTCAAAACCAGTCCCGGCCAAACTGCAACAAAAAATAGCTGGGTATTGTGGCGGGCACCTGTAGTTCCAGCTACTTGGGAGGCTGAGGCAAGAGAATCGCCTAAGCCCAAGAGCTGGAGGTTGCTGTGAGCTGTGTGATGCCACGGCACTCTACCAAGGGTGACAAAGTGAAACTCTGTCTCTAAAGAAAAGAAAAATAAATAAAAAAAATGCATGATGAAATTACTCTGACCCATCAGATAATCCACAATAACTTTCCCATCCCAAGATCTTCAACTGTAAATCACATTTGAAAACTACTTTTCGCCAGTTAAGGCAGTGTTCAGTTTTGGCAGATTAGAATATGCAGTTTTTTTAAGGAACAGAGGCATCATTCAGCTCCCATTACATGGGGCCTTGACATCATAATATATTTTTAATTTTTCTTCACAGTGTTGTTTACATAAGGAAATACTACACTGGCAACATACCATAATGAAAATTACAAAAAATAATAATAATTAAGCCTAGCAGACAATGGGGGGAAATGAGTTCCACAAAGAAGCATCAAGACAAAGCAACAGAAATGAGAGTAATGCTTTAGGCTCAGGAATAGCAAAGCACAAGAGCTAGTTGTAGAACTTTGTAAACTGAGATTACAGTGTTAGTAGAAGTCTATATAGTATGATTGCAGGCCATTTAGAAAAATCCTGAATTTCAATTTCAGAGAGAAAGGAAGTCAATGGAAGATTTTCCCTTGAAATTGGTAGAAAAAGACACACCTGGAACTATAAATCTTAAAGATATATAAATGGTATTCTAAGCCATGAGCTAATGAGATCGTCAAATGACACAATTAGAGAGAAGGAACTTTGTTAGACTGAGCTAGATAACAGCCAAAATTTGAAAGTCAGAAATATAAGGAAGAAACAACAAAAGAGAAGAAAAATAGCCAGTGAGGTAAAGAAGAATGGGAACTAAGAGAAATTTTGAGGCAAAATGATGAAATATGTTCTTGAAGGTCAGAGTGACCCCCCGTTTCAATTGTCAATTGTTGCTGATAGCTTAAATTAAATACTAAGAACCATTGCCATTAGGTTAATTCTAGAACCTTCCACACAAGAGGGCAGTGGATGGGGAGATAAAATATATGTGCCTTTCTTACCTCTGGATACATCCTTCTTTTCCCAAAAAAAAGTGTAATTGCTGAATTCCCAATACTGACTTTGCAGTGGAATAAGATAGATTGCCTCTTCTCCACCCACTTTATCATTATGACTTTCTATTCCACCAACATTTATCTGGTTCTTTCTTAAAAATCAATGGATCTCAAGGAAATGTATGAAACACATCATAAGGATGTGGATAGAACAAAGAGAAAAACTTCCAGCAATGAAATAATCAGTTGCTATGGCTCATGGAAGATGAATTGTTTTCTTATCTTCACTGAGAAAAACACTTCTGGGTCCCAGGAGTTTCCATTGCATTTGATGTGGGCTACTAGGTCTGTAGTAGATATATTCTTACATGTACTTTACGCAAACATATCTATGTGTATCTTTGTTTTAAACTGACCAGTCCTATTTTTTTTTTTTATTGCAATAAATAGGTACTTGTTTTGTTTTTTCTTTTGAGACAGGAACTCACTTTGTCGCCCTCTGCTGACTGCTGTGGCACCATAGCTCACAGCACCCTCAAGCTCTTGAGCTCAAGCAATCCTATTGCCTCAGCTTCTCAAGTAGCTTGAACTACAAGGCACCCACCACAACCCCAGCTATTTTTCAGAGATGGGGTCTTGCATGAGCTCAAGCAATCCACCCACATTGGCTTACCAGAGTATTAGGATTATAGGCGTGAGCCACTGTGCCCAGTCTTTATTTGTATGAAGTAGAATATAATTTTCCTAAAAATAAATATTTTTCTAAGGAATAAGCCTTATAAACTCTATAGTGGTTCACTTTTTTTTTTTTTTTTTAATTGAGACAGTCTCACTTTGTGGCCCTCAGCAGAATGCCCTGGTGTCATAGCTCACAGCAATTTTCAACTCTTGGGCTTAAATGATACTCTTGCCTCAGCCTCCCAAGTAGCTGGGACTATAGGTGCCTGCCACAATGGCTAGCTTTTTTTTTTTTTTGGTAGAGATGGGGTCTCACTCTGGCTCTGGCTCAGGCTGGTCTCGAACTTCTGAGCTCAGGGCAATACATCCACTTCGGCCTCCCAGAGTGAGTGGATTACAGGCATGAGCCACCACACCTGGCCATGTGTTTCATTTCTTAGTTTTTTTTTTTTTTTTTTTTTTCTGATTGTTCATTCTTAGTGCAAATAAATTAATTGAATTTTTGTGTTGATTTTATATCCTACAACTGTACTGAGTTCTTTATTAGTTCTAACAGTTTTTGGTCGCTTCTTTAGAACTTTCTGTGTATAAGATCGTATCATCTGAAAAGAGAGACAGTCTTTCTTCTCTTTTCAAATATGGATGTCTTTATTTCTTTTTCTTGCCTAATTGCTCTGGATAGGACTTTCAGTACTATGTCAACCAGAAGCAGTAAAAATGAGTAACCATTATTTGTTCCTGGTAGTAAAAACTTCAACTGTTTACCATTGAGTATGATGTTTGCTCTGGACTTGTCATCTGTTTTCTTTGATATTGTTCTGAGATACATTCCTTCTAGCCCCTCTGGATGTTGAAAGTGTTCATCATGAAGGAATGCTGAATTTCATCAAATGCTTTTTCTGCATCTATTTAGACTATCATATCATTTTTGGCCTTCTTTTTGTTGATATAATATATTACATTCATTTATTTATTGAAAATAATCCTGTTTGCAATATCATAAAAAGAATAAAGTATTTAGGAGAAAAATGGACCTAATTTTTACCTAATTGTGGTAATTATTTCACAATGTATATGAAACTATCATGTTGTACATCTTAACGATGTACAATTTTTGTCAGTCGTACTTCAATAAAGCAAAAAATAAATTTTATTGGTCTGAAACTGGTGATACAGTCTTCGGAAAAAAAAATCTCATTACTAACTGTTCTACTTTACCATCTCTATAATGTTGGATGGATCCATACTTGTTAGGTTGCTAAATATCTTTTAACTGTAAAACAATTTTAGTCTCTATTGTTTTACAGTTAAATGATAATAAGCAACCTAACAAATGTGGATCCATAGATTGTACATTGTATACAATGTGTATATATATATATATATATATACACACATATACATATACATAGTTCGCATAGATAGTTTGCAAAAAATTATGAGTATAATGGGATCTCATTTTATTAACTTTTAACGTTGAGATTCTGTGCATTTTATAATGTACAAGTTTACAAGTTTAGGTTTATTAAATAGCCTTGGAGAATTGTGAGATCCAATAATATAACCTTAATGTCTTAGAGTATAATGAGATCTCATTTTATTAACTTTTAATGTTGTGATTCTTTGCATTTTATAACGTAAAAATTTACAATATAATTAGGCAAATTGAGGCAGTGACTACATGGGGACGTCTTAGTCTATATATATATGTATATATCCTTATGGTTCAAATATAATAGTAAGACTATAACCTTTTAAATAAATATCTAAATGTTTATAAAGTCAAGTAAAAAGCTAAGAGAAATATATAGGACAATATTAAAAAGAATAAGGCAAGGATTTTTCAATAAATAGAAAAATAAACATATACATACATATACATATAATGAAGTACTCGGTCATCCTAAATTGTTTTCCTTCATAGAGAATTTCCAAGAGAAGAAAATATTTGTTTCTATATTTTTAAACATGAGTATTTATATTATATTTTCATTTTTTAAACAAAGAAAATGAAATCAAACATTAATATTTCATAATATTGAAATAATTTCTGCCCCATCAAAAGAACAAGCAATTATCTTAAAACTAGTTGTTTTGTAATTATTTTGAAATCTTGTTGTCAACTTATATCTCCTATAATGTATGTGTATGTACACACACATATATACACATGCAGACACAAAATGTCATGTATAAAATATACATATACACATATATATCTTTGGTTGATAATATTTGAAATTTTTTAAAGATCAAAGAAAAGTAAAAATCAAATATACAACTGTATATATATGTATGTGTATGTATAGATACATATTTGCTTTTACTTTGATTTCTATGAATATCCATTGACTTTATACGCAACACTTTTAAGTCTGCATCATGATTTTTTAAAAAAACTACCAGATGAAATTCTTCATGCAGCTGATTTTCAATGATTTCACAAGGACAAATTTTAGTCATTTGAAATTCATCAGTAGCATTTTCCCAAAGATACATCAATAGTGTGGTGAAGCACTGAATTCAGTTAAAATGAGCTAATCACAGAATCATACTGTGATGAAATACATGTCACAAAATGGCATAGCCATGCTTATTTTAAACCACGCATCACCACCTATAATCACTAAAGGTAGTTAGTGAAATATGTGAAACGAAAATCAGATGTAAATATCCTCATAGATATATATATATATCTACACACACACACACACACACACACACACACACATATATATATCCTTATGGTTCAAATATAATAGCAAGAATATGACCTTGTAAATATATACCTAAATGTTTATAAAGCCAAGTAAAAAGCTAAGGGAGAGATAAATGACAATATTAAAAAGAATAAGGCAAGGATTTTTCTATAAATAGAAAAATAGGGATACATATTGTGATGTGATGTTGATGAACAGTAGACAAAGAGACAATGGCAATAGAAAAATAAGAGACTAAATCATTTTAACCTATATATCTGCTATTCACTAGAGAGGCATTATAAATATATGGGAAAATTCATCCAACAAACTTTATTAGATATTTAACTATCCAGAGGGATAAAAATTAAGTTTGATTCTGCTATACTACATATAACAAAATTCTGAGCTAGATTTATGACATAAATATTTAAACAAAAATAGTATAAAGAAAATAAGGTATTATCTATATCATATTGAGTATGATAGAAACTGTTGCTAATATAAAAACAAGCTTAAAGAAAGATTAAAATATTTGTTATATACTGAATATTTTTTCTGGACATGAAAAATAATGTGAATAACATTAACATGTAAGGGACAGACTGAGAGAAGATATTGCTTTTCTTTTCTTGTTTCAGGTTAATTTGAGGGTATAAAGACATAGGTGACAACGTTTACATTTGTTAGGTAGAGTTTGTCTTATTATTGTGTCCTGCTGCCCAAAGGTGTACTGTAAACCCAACGTTGTGCCCATTAAGTGGGAGCACACCTCCTCCCCTCTCCCTGCTCCCTTGCTCTCCTGCCCCCACCTTTAATTGATTTGAGAGAAGATATTTCCAACATATAAATTATCAATAATTATTAGTCAAAAGTATGCTGAATTTCTGTAAAGAAATAAGTCTAAAAACAATTAAAATATGCAGGGGATATAAAAACACAAAGGATAAGAATACTGATTGCCCAATAATATGTGAAAATCTTTTTTTTTTTTTGAGACAGAGTCTCAAGCTGTCACGCTGGTAGAGTGCCATGACATCATAGGTCACAGCAACCTCCAACTCTTGGGCCTAAGTGATAGTACTGCCTCAGTTTTGCTATATTTAGTAGAGATGGGGTCTCACTTCTGCTCGGGCTGGTTTCGAACTCATGAGCTCTAGCTTTCCACCTGCCTTGGCCTCCCAGAGTGGTAAGATTACAGGCATGAGCACCACGCCCGAGCCTATGTGAAAAATCATGAATCTTAAACATAATCTAGACAATTCATAATAAAACAATGAGATATCATTGTACTCAAATCATATTGATAAATGCCTAAAATTGAAAGATTTTATCAATGTAAACCAAGATAACATTTGTGCTCCATTAGCAAAAAAGACTAACTTTGAAGACTGACTTTTAATAAAATTTAATCTAGGTACATATACAACCACTTTGAAGACTAATTTTTATTATATATATTGCATAATGTATGTATTACGTACATAATCTATATGTTACATGTTACACACACACACAATCCAGAGGAAAGAAAAAAAGATGAGATTCTACCGAAATCATATTCTTATATTTGTAAACTCAATAACTAAAAATAAGAATTATGGTATAAGAATAAATAGTTACATGTCAAGTTCTTATGAAGAATATGAAAAAAACTTAACCTTATAAAAATGTCAGGAAATATAAAATGTGTAGTATACAGTGCTCATGTGTGTTATCTCAAAAATGCAAGATTATTAAAACTTGGAACAAGTTTTCAATGCAATTTACCATATAGAGTAAATAGAAAGAATATTTTCACTAGTTGGAGAAATATTATCTGATAAATATAAAGCACATCAAAAATAAACATTTAGAACAATAGGAATAAATGTTAATTTGAATTATTACAGTAAGCATTGGCATTAATGGTGACATTTATTTATGTGGGAAAAAAACAGATACTAATGCTTCTATCATGACTTTTATTTAATGTAATACTTGGTGTCCTAACCAGTAAAATAAAAGAAATGAAGTATAGTAATGATTTAGTAAAAGATATAAAGATAGATCAATTTAGAGTTACAAAAAGAGCACATCAAGTTTGCTGGATATAAAATCAAGATGAAAATTCAACTTTTGAAAACAATGAAACATTTAAAAATTTAAATTAAAATGATGCATTTTTATAAATAGTGTCAATAATTGGAAGTCCCTGTTCTTTCTGAAAGTGAAGTATTAAATGAAGTTTTCTTTTCACTAATGTGAACATAGTGTACCTTTTCTAGCCTTCTACTTTTAAATTGATTTTTTTAAATTTAATGTTCATTTTCTGTAGACAACATACAATTGGAACTTGTTTTTCTCAACAGTCTGCCATGCTGTGCCTTTAAATTTGTGTGTTTATACCATTTACTTTCTTTTTTCTTTCTTAACAAAATTTCCTCAGTCTCATTGACACAGAGTGCAGTGTCATCAGCCTAGCTCACAACAACCTCAAACTCTTGGGCTAAAGCAATCCTCTTGCCTCACCTTCCCCAGTAGCTGGGACTACAAGAGTGCCTGCTATCACACCCAGATAATTTTTCTGTTTTTAGTAGAGACAAGTCAGGTTACTCAAGCTGGTCATGAACTCCCAAGCTTAAGCAATCCTCCCAGCTTGGTCTCCCAGAGTGCTAGTGATGCCAGGCAGGTGACATCCCAGCCAAGTCTGCGGAGCTTAGGGGAGGACCTATGGCCTCTGCCCTGGTGGTGTTTCAGCATCAGCCAGCAGAGGAACTAGTGGGTAGGCAGGAGGGTAGGCCGGGGGGCACTGCAGGAGGCTCTGGTGGGCAAAAGGATGTGACAACTGCTGGGGACACACCAGTGCCTGAGTGTCTCCTTCCCCTTGCACTTGAAGCTGAACAGGGAATCCCCCCAGTTTCCCACATCTAGGTTAATTTCATGTAAGTTTCCTAGGCCTGACCAATTTCAGGAATGGACTGTATCCATTTGTTTGTTACCAAGTCCTGGCCTAATAACTACAAAGGACCCCTGCAAATATATATACCCCTGGACAAAGAGCCCAGAGAGAGAGAGAGAGAGAAAGAGAGAGAGAGAGAGAGAGAGCTTTCATCCCACTTGGGTTTTTCTCTCTGCCAGGAGCTCTGGGTTTTTTTCCCCTCTGTATTCTTTTCTATAAAATAAATCCTGTCTTACCACTGATCTGTGGTTCATGGATTCATTCTTCGAATCACTGAGACCAAGGACCTACTGAAGATGAAATTTGGGTATCCCTAGGAGGACAGGACTGAGCCACTGTGCCTGGGCAAGCTTAAGTCTTAATTCATTGTAGAATGCATATAGTGAATCCATTTATAATTACACACATTTCATGATATAGAATCATTCTATTGCTTTTCTGTTGGTACTGAAACAATTTCCACAAACTTACTTGCTTAATACAAGCATATTAGAGTTCTGGAGGTCAAGAGTAAAAATTGATATTAAACTGCTAACATCAAAATGTCAACTAGACAACTTTCTTTTGGGAGGCCCCAGGGAAGAATTCCTTTCTTTTCCATTTTCATCTTCTTGAGGCCATTTAACATTTCTCAGCTCCTGAGCCTCTTAAATTTGGCCTGAGTCCTTCCTTTGCAATCATCTTCTTAACCCTCCTTCTGTCTCCTTCCACTTTTAGGACTTTGTGATTACAGTGGCCCACCTGGATAATCTAGCATTGTCTTCTGATTGTAAGGTTAGCTGACTAATAAACTTAAATTCATCTGTAACCTTATTTTCTTTTTGCCATAATGTAACATATTCATAGGGTTCAGGGATCAGGACATGAATATTTTTGAGGGGTTGACATTCTCCCTACTATAACAACCCTTCATATATTAGGGGAACTTTTAAATATCTTCATATTCACTAATAAAACAGTGAAGAAACGTAGGGCAATGATTCTCACTAAAGTTGGGAAAGTAATTACTTCTAAGCGGGAGAAAATATATGTAAACATAGAGGGTTTGTTTACATATATTTTACACATATATAAAAAATGATGCAAACAACTCATTCCAGCAATGTCTGATTTCTTAACTAGAACTTCCAAGTGATTTCATGGTGTAATTGGGTCAGTGGATACAGTGGCAAAGTAAGATATGTTCTACAATTTAAATTAGCTGGATTTTTCTTCCTGATAATCTTAAGGGCTATGTAAGTGGTTTTCAAAACCTTTTTGAGATATGTCTCCAAAGTAAGAAATCATATGCACAAAAAGTTGTGTTTTATTTCTAAATAGAAAGATACGTAGTTTAATTAAAACAAAACACTTTGGAACAAAGAGCATTGGATTAACTGTACTTTTCACTTCTGATACGATCTCCACCATGCTCTGCCCTACTCTTTGAGCCTCCTGCATGATTTCTGTCAATTTGTTTCCTTTGCCTTCTGGCTTCAGATAAGCTTTAGTAAATGGAAGGCGCTGATTAAGAGATTGGAATTCAGTAGCCAGAGAGAGGAAGTCATATAATATTTCGCTCATAAGATATTTGGGAAAAAATGACCCATCCATGTATGTTATTTTGTTATATATAAAAAGCTCAATAAATTTCCAATTAAACAGAGAAAATCATTTTAATTGTTATTATTGTTGCCACTTTTCTGTCTTCTCTTCTTTCCCTTTCCCATGCTCTTTCTTCTCCTTCTCTTTCCTTCTCTTTCTTCCCAACCTTTCTCTCTTCTTCTGAAGATCGTTTCCTTCTTTTCCTATTGTTGTTGTCCCCAGTCTTTCAGGTGCATTTGATTTCCTTGTTGGTCTTCCTCTAAGTTAAAGCATGAAAGACCAGGGGGCATCATAATTGAGGATAATAATCTTACCAACCCAACCTTTGTATAAAAGTAGTATACAAAGAAAATTTTTCTAGAAGCCACAGTAATTAGGTATACAAATTGTTTTCCATTGTTATTTCCTTTACATCTTTATTTTTAGTCATGTCAAAAATAACAGTCTAATGTGTACAAGAAAATAATAGAAAAAAATAACTTGCAATTGAACAATGCATGGTTTTTGAACTTCACTGTGGCAAACTGAAAAAAATTCTCTACTAGAATGTGATTTTTTATGAAGAGCTATAGAAATATAAAGAAAGAATGGAATCAAAATAGCATTTTATTATGATAGACCATCACATATGATTTTAAATTTAAATCTAAAGTATCTTGGTGTGTGCCACACCTCTTGGGGGCAAAAACACGATTGTAAGAGGGACTTTACCCAACCAATGGAAGCAGTGTAACATGGTTTCTTGTACCCTCAATGAATCCCCAACAATAAAAAAATATGAAAAAAAGTATAATTTTCTTATTTTTCTTGATTGTTATTAAAAAATGATTGTCTTTATCCTAATTATTTATGAATTGAAGGGCAAAGAGTGAGAAAAGATAAATTTATAAGTTGCACGAGTTCTCAGATTCTGAAAAAAATATTTTGACTTTCATTCACATGTGTATTATGGATATATATTAATAAATATATGTCAGTACATGCAATAATTCTTATTAAAGTATTTTTATAAAAGGCTGTTCATATGGGAGGCTTTATTGTATAGAACAAAAAATACTGTCTCAGTTCAAATTGCCTGAATATAAAGCATGACTATCTAAATTAGTGACCATGTTATGATTTATCAGTAATTTTACCTGTACTTCTTAGTCTTCTATACCCATAAGATTATAATAGTACTAACCTCAAACATTTTTGAGCCTTTATATGCATAGCAATACCTTAAAATTTAGAATATCTTAATAATTCAATACATATTAATTATTGCATTATAGCAAAAAAAAGTCTATGAAATTTCAGCATATGTAACATATACATTTATAGATATAAACATTAAATAAATGTTTATTTGTATTTATTGATTTGTTCAGCTTTCCTGGAAATAATTTGACTTTGATAATACTTAAAAGACACAAGAAATACAACATTTAAAATGAAGATAAAAGTATTTGGCCCTTCAGTGTTACTATAAGTACTATGAAAGTCATGGAATATTATGCAGCCTTGAAAAAGATGGAGACTTTACCTCTTTTATGTTTACATGGATGGAACTGGAACATATTCCTCTTAGTAAAGTATCTCAAGAATGGAAGGAAAAGTACCCAATGTACTTAGTACTATTATGAAACCAATTTATAATCACCCACACTTTCATATGAAAGATAAAACACAATGATAGCCCAGGATGAAGAAGGGAAGGGGAGGGGAAGAGTAGGGAAGGGACAGGTTGGGTGGAGGAAGGGTAAACAGTGGGACCACACCTATGGCACATATTGCAAGGATACATGTTAAATCTATTAAGTGTAGAGTATAAATGTCTTAACACAATAATGAAGTGAGGTGAAGGCTATGTTAACCAGTTTGATGTAAGCATTTCAAATTATATATAAAATCAGCACATTGTACCCCATAAATGCATTAATGAACACATGATTTATGTATTTATAACAATAAAAAAGTAAAAAAATAAAACATTTAACATTTAAAAAAAAGTATTAGAAATGATGGATTGTTAATGGTCATGATTGATTAATTATGATCCTAGAAATCAACTAGAATTTAATTTATAAACGACACTTTTTTTTAAAACAAGTGAACAGTTTATTAAGAATTAAACAAAGGTATGATATGATACAAAGCAAGACACTCAAGATAGGTATAATAGTACTACTCACACAAAAACCTAAATTTCACCTCAAAAAAAAAATCACAAGACAAAAGAGAAAGCAATTTCACTGTTATAAGATAAGATATTTCATGCAAAGTATTAACTCTGCCCCCCTAAAGCCCAACCTCCCAACAAACAAAATTAACAAAAAGTTAATTAAACTGAAAAGCTTCTGTACAGCCAAGGAGACAACAACCAAAGCAAATAGACAACCTACCCAATGGGAAAGGATATTTGCATATTTTGAATCTGACAAAAGTTTAATATCCAGGATCTATACAGAACTTCAATTAATTTACAGGAAAAAAACCAACAATTCTATACATCAATGGGGGAAAGAGATGAATAGATTTTTCTCTAAAGATGACAGACAAATGGCCAGTAAACACTTGAAAAAATGCTTTTTGCCTTTCTTTTTGTATCTTTTAAAAAATTAATATCAGTTTTAGGTTCACAGAAAAATGAAGTGAAAGGTACAGAGATTTCCTATAAAACCTCTCCCCCCACAGATGCACAGCCTCCCCCATTATCAATATCCTCCACGAGGGGTTTATCTGTTACAATTGATGAACCATATTGACACATCATTATTATCCAGAGCCCTTAGTTTACATTTCAGTTCACTTTTTATGTACATTCTATGGGTTTGGCTAAATGTATAATGACATGTATCTACCATTATAATATCATACAGATAGTTTCACTGCCCTAAAAATCTTCTGTGTTTCACCTATTCACTCTTGTCCCCCCCTCATGTGGCATGTAGCCTGTTCAGGTTGGCTTCTTTTACTTAGTAATATGCATCTAAGTTTCATCCATGCCTGTCGAGGGCTTGATAGCTCATTGCTTTTTTGCTGAATAATACTGAATGGTCTGGATATACCAGTTTCTTTCTTTCTTTTTTTTTTTTTTGTAGAGACAGGGTCTCACACTATCACCCTCAGTAGAGTGCTGTGGTGTCACACAGCTCACAGCAACCTCCAACTCCTGGGCTTAGGCGATTCCCTTGCCGCAGCCTCCCGAGTAGCTGGGACTACCAGCACCCTCCACAACACCTGGCTATTTTTTTGTTGCAATTTGGCTGAGGCCTGGTTTGAACCTGCCACCCTCAGTATATGAGGTCAGCGCCCCACCCACTGACCAACAGGTGCTGCCCAATATACCAGTTTCTTTCATTCACCTACTGAAAGACATCTTGTTTGCTTCCAAATTTGGCAGTTATGAATAAAACTGTCATAGATATCCACGTGCAGGTGTTTTTGTTTGTCTGTTTGTTTGTTTCTTGAAACAGAGTCTCACTGTTGCCCTCGGTAGAGTGCCATAAAGTCACAGCTCACAGCAACCTCAAACTCTTGGGTTTAAATGATTCTCTTGCCTCAGCCTCCCAGGTAGCTGGGGCTACAGGTGCCCACCACAAAACCCAGCTACTTTTTCTTTTTTGTGACAGTTGTCATTGTTGTTTAGCTGAGCTGGGCTGAGTTCGAACTTGCCAGCCTATGTGCATGTGGCCAGCACTGCAACCACTGTGCTATGGGTACAGAGCCAACGTGTGTAGGGTTTTGAGTGAAATTTTTAATTTTGGCTAAATACCAAGGTACACAATTAGTGAATCATACAGTGAAAGTATGCGTGGTTTCGTATTCCAAAGTGGCTGTATAATTTTGCCTTCTGAGCAGCAATGAATGAGAGTTCCTGTTGCTCTACATCCTTCTCAGCATTTGGTGGTGTCAGTGTTCTGGATTTTGACCATTCTAAAAGGTGTGCAGTGTTCTTTGTTTCTTTGTGTGGATTGACATCATCAGACATCAATTTCTTTCACCCTCAAGACTTCCTTTAATATTTCTTGCAAGACAGGTGCCCTAATTAGAAATTATCTCAATTTATGTTGGTCTGGGAATTTATTTTTCATTTATTATTGAAAGATAGTTATGCTGGATATAGGATTCTTGTTTGACAGGCTTTTTCTTTCAGCACTTTGAATATGTCATTCCAGGGCCTTTTTAATTCCATTGTTTCTGATAAGAAATTAGCTGTTTATCTTATTCTGGTTCATGTGTATGTGATGAGTCACTTTCCTCTTGCTACATTCAAGATTTTCTTTTTGTGTTTTAATAGTTTGACTATATGATGATGTTTAGGTGTGGGTCTCCTTGTACTTATCCTACTTAGAATTCTCAGAGCTTATGCAACATGTAGATTATTGTTTTTCACCAAATTAGGGAACTTTTCAGTGATAATTTCTTCAAATATTTTGTCTGATCTTTTCTCTCCCCTCACCCCTTCTAGAACTCCCATCATATCTTTGTTGGTATGTTTAATGGTATGTATAAAACATACAACTCTTTGGGGCAATATCCATTTTTATTCACTGTTTTTCCTTTCTATTCTTCCATTTGGATAATCTCTTTATGTCTGACTTCAAGTTCACTTACTCTTTCTTCTGCCAGCACCAATCTATTGTTGAGTCATTCTAAAGAAATTTTCATTTCTGTTTTTATATTTTTCTGTTTTTTCTTTTCTTTCTTTCTTTTCTTTTTCTTTTTTAGAGACAGAATCTCACTTTGTCACTCTTGGTAGTGCACCGTGGCGTCATAGCTCACAGCAACTTCCAGCTCTTGGGCTTTAGGCAATTCTCTTGCCTCAGCTTCTGGAGTAGCTGGGACCACAGGCACCCACCACAATATCTATGGCTATTTTTTTGTTGCAGTTTGGCTGGGGCTGGGCTCGAACCTGCCACCCTTGGTATATGGGGATTGGCGCCCTACTCACTGAGCCACAGGCACCACCCCTGTTTTTGTATTTTTCAACTACAGAATTTCTAGTTGGTCTTTTAAAAAATAATTTTATCTCCAGCCTTTAAGCTGCAATTGGAATGACTTGCTGTTCTCTCATGCCTCCCTAATCATGCCTGAAAGTCCTGCTCCCCTTTTGGGGAGGGACATACTAACTAGAACAGGAACTTTTCCCTCCTGGAGATCTAGTCATGATCAAAACTCTTCCCTCTAATTCACCTTCCCTAACC
>CAUYRH010047821.1:0-15646 GCA_963574655.1 Perodicticus potto | reverse complement strand
AATAAATTGTGGTACATGTATACCATGGAATATTATGCAGTCTTAAAGAAAGATGAAGACTTTACCTCTTTCATGTTTACATGGATGGAGCTGGAACATATTCTTCTTAGCAAAGTATCTCAAGAATGGAAGAAAAAGTATCCAATCTACTCAGCCCTAATATGAATCTAATTTATAGCTTTCATATGAAGGCTATCACCCAATTATAGCACAAGAATATGGGGAAAGGGGCATGGGAGGGGAGGGAAGATGGGTGGGTGGAAGGAGGGTAATTGGTGGGATCACATCTACGGTGCATCTTAGAAGGGTACAAGTGAAACTTACTAAATGCAGAATACAAATGTCTTCATACAATAACTAGGAAAGTACCGTGAAGGCTAATTTAAACAGTTTGATGAAAATGTTTCAGATTGTATATGAAGCCAGCATATTGTACCCCACGATTGCACTAATGTACACAGCTATGATTTAATAATAATAAAAAAAAAAAGACACTAGAGGTCTATGTTGTCTGTGTAGATTCAAACGTTCTACCCAGTTGCTTACATTTCAGTTTAATTGTTTGAAAAGTCAGCAAAATTTCACAAAACTTTCTTACAGATGAACTCCTGGAGTTAAGCAGTGTTTTAAGGATTTGTCTAAAAATACTACCAATAAAGTATTAAGATGCCTTCACAAGACAACAAAGTGACCCTAATGACAGTAAATTTCTATTGGCTTAGATAGTAAATACCAAACGCTAACTCTGAATTTATGCACTTCTATTACTCACATACTCTTTTAAATTGAATGCAATGTCCAGATAGATACATAAATGATTAATCAAAATTAATATATATTCATTTTTGTTACTGAATTTAATATGAACCTGTCATTTCTTTTACCACATGAAGACGTTTGCTGCTTACAGAGTAAAATCTAGAGAAGTAACATAAATGGCATAAGGGAGATAAGTTCAGGCTGGTTTGTAAAATGTAAGAAATGCTTTATCATGTACATTTTTGGATTCAGCATTCTTACACTGTTCAGCTTAAGCTACAATCACTCAGAAACACTTGCCACGTGTAAAAAGCACCGTGATTCAGACATTTCCATACCATCGAAATAACATCCCAGCCAATTTCATTCCTTACCTTTTTAATCTCAAGTGTGGAGCTACCCAGGAGCCAACATTCAGAAGGAAATTCCCAGATAAGGACATCAAAGATTTCAGGGAAATACAACAGCTGGTATTTCTTATTTGGAAAAAAAATTCATTTGGGCTATAAAGCTGTCTTATTTGAGACCATAAAGTGAGAAAACAGGGATCACATCTTGGCCAGAGATTAATATTTATTTTCTTGTTCTTAGGGACCCTGGAGACTATGAGAAGAAATTGTTTTTGCTAGGGACTGGTTACATTCACTATGAAACACTTTTCTTAAAAAAACTTTTAACACCTTTTTATTTAATTTTTTTCTTAAGCAAGGTTGCCAGAGGCAGAGAAACCTCTAATAGAGATTAAGAGTAAAAAGATTTTTGGTATCTGGATTGTTGGTTCCCCGGAATTGGTATGTGGCAGGGAATTGGAAGTCACAGAATCTGTAGCATTATTTTAATTTCAATGTTTATGTGTAGGTCTCGTGTTCTCTTTTTCTCTTCCTCCCCATTCTTATTTGGGGCTAAGAAAATGATCTGATTCTTTTTTGAGATCAGGTCAAACTACAGCCAGATAAGAAGAGAGAGCAGAGACTTTGTGATATCTTAAGGGAAAGTCTCTAAAAAGAAAAGGATGTTGGCTGAAATTTGGCTTCTAATATAGGGATTTGAGAAATGCTGATGGCACAGGGTTAAGCAAAGGGCTTTGGCTGCCAGGAGATTTGGGAGAAAAGCCCAAGGTACAGATAAGATTGATTCTTAGTGGGCTGCTAGTGGCAGAGATTCTGAAGGTTTCATGGCAAAAGCAGAGGACTAAAAAGACCTTGGATTCTACAGGGCATGGTGAAAAGCCATGATATTAAAGTTAATTGTGTAGGAGAATTTCCTCCTTACCATTGAGTTTAAATTATGAACTCTAAACAATATGCACAGATTAATACCCTGAACAATGTCAAACCAAGAAGATTTTCTCTTTTGTCTCTTGTCTGTCCTTATATTTCCACAGAAACGATATACCGTGTATCTGTGCTCTGAGCTTTGATTGTGCTATTGTGATATTCCAGTCTAATGAAGCTAAATTCCAGGATTTTATTTTAATATTTTTTGAATGCATACATAGAGTATATCTCTTTCTGCTGGAAGTGCTACCTTGAAGAATTATGTAAACTTTAAGCTGCTATGAACTACTGGGTTGAAAGACCTGCCTGTGAATGAAGCCTGAGCAGGAGAGTGCGGAGCCTCCGAGGGGGGCAGAGGGAGGGAGAGGGTTGATGACACAAGTTGAGTCCATAGATCCAGAAACATCAGAAGATGCTCTGCTACATGAGATAGTACACTGTATATTTCAATATGAACCAGTTAGAGTTGAATGATACGATCATTTTCTTTAACATCATTTCTTTTAAGAACTTACATTTTTCTCACGAATTTTTTGGGTAGGAAACTAGTTTGCTGAGAGTCTTATAGTATTTGTTAACCATTTTGGATTTTGAAAAATGGGACAATGTGAGACTTGGGGTTGAATAAATCCAACCTTGAAAATGATGCAGGTGCTGGTTGTTTATGTAGAAGTGGGGACTAGGAAACAAACTAAATTCTGCCAACTCCCTTGAGTTAGAATCTGTTTGCTGAGAATGAGAAAAATTGGAGAGAGAATAATTTTAGATTTTATTTTTTTATTATAACCTAAAAAAGAATTAATTTCAAATATAATTTGTCTGTGAGTCCTTAGTAAAGAGGAGGGTTCCAATTTGGAGGCATTTTCTTTAACTGCATTATAGTTGAGCTAAGCCACCATGTGGGACTAATTGAAAAACCTCCTCTGGTGAACGTGGTTGAAAAATGTAGCTAGGCAAACTTTGCTACTCACAATAGATTAGGAAGTGATTTTTTGATTTAGTATTTACTGCAACCCTGGAGATAACCTAATTAATGTCTATTCAGATATGTTTACAAGGCAAAGACACACTGGTCCATTTCTCTTTTCCCAGGAAGGTACAAAAGAAGCAGTTGCATGTACTAGGGGAGCAGAGATGAAATGATAAGAGCAAAATTAGCTTCATGCACTTTGGAATCTCATGTGTTAAGAACCAAAAGTGGATAGGAGAGATGACACTTCTCAATCTTCATTCCATTCCAGGTCCTTCTTATTTCTCTAGACTTCCGAGAATAATCATAAAGATGAAATATAACCCATGGCATACAATAAATATATCTATCAGCCATTGTTCTAAGTATTTTATATATATTTACTTATTTAATCCTCATGAAAGCCCTGTGGGGTGGGTGGGTAATTTTATTATCTTAAATTTCTGCATGAGAAAATAGCGTAGAAAGTCTAAATAATTTGTCCAATGCCACACAGCCCATAAGAGGTAGAACTAGGATTTGAATATAGATGATCTAGTCTGCAAATTCCTTGCCTCTGTAAAGGACAAGGAGGTGTTAATATGGTGGAATAAAATATATGGCCTTACCATGGGCTGTATTTCACAGACAGTGGGTCTCTGGGACACTGCAGCTCTATCAGGAAATGGACACAGCTCTTACGTGGGATCCAGGTATCTGTCTACCTCACGTGATCTCTCTCTCACATATTCTCCCTCTCCACCCTGCCTGCTCTTCATCTCTCTCTTTCTCTTCCTCTGTCCTCACTCCCCATCTCTCCATCTCATTTTCTTGTTACCACTGAGACCATCTGTACATGCTAGTCGCGATACTAATATTTAAGAGCAAAGTAGGATTCCCGTCAAGCTTTCAGCTCAGATTCTGTAGAGATTCTGTGTATCAATTAAGCTTTTGCCAGAAATTTGCATTAATACCTTTATAGATAGAAATTAAAGGATTATTTTATTCCCTTTTTTAATTGTGTTTTTTGTGCATAATTATTTGGAAAACAGGTAGGATTGATCATGAGTGACTGGCAAGGCATGACTTGAGCACACTGCATTGGTTTGTCTGTTGTGTTTCTTTCTTTTCTTTCTTTTTTTTTTTGGCAGAGACAGAGTATCACTTTATCGCTCTCAGTAGAGTGCCGTGGCATCGCACAGCTCACAGTAACCTCCAACTCCTGGGATTAGGCGATTCTCCTGCCTCAGCCTCCCATATAGCTGGGACTACAGGAACCGCCAAAACGCCCGGCGATTTTTTTGTTGCAGTTTGGCCGGGCCCGGTCTTGAACCTGCCACCCTTCGTATATGGGGCCGACACCCTACTCACTGAGCCACAGGTTGTGTTTCTTTTTTAAAGACAATGTCATTCTGTAACCTTGGTGGTAAGGATCATGGCATCATTATAGCTCATAACAACCTCAAACTTTTGGGCTCAAGCAAGTAGCTGGGACTATAGGCGCCTGCTACAGCCCTTAGGTAATTTTTCTATTTTTAATAGAGATCAGGTCTCATTCTTGCTCAGGCTGGTCTCGAACTCCTGAGCTCAAGCAATCCTCCTATGCTGGCCTCCCAAAGTGCTAGGATTACAGGCAGAAGCCATCAGACCCAGCTGTTGTTAGAACCACAGAATGGTATTAAACCCCCCTTGATTTCTGTGTTAATTGTCCTTACATTGATCAAGTTTTTAGTAAATATTTAAAACACAATGTGAATAGTAGCATTGGATTCATTAATCATCAGATGGTATTCACAGTTGAATATGAAAAAGATATGAAAGTAGTTCTTGTACTTGAGTATGTGCATATTTTAAAATGACATAGTGAGAAGTTTCTTGATTACTTTACATTACCTTGTAGCTATGCCTTACCAGTTGATCTTAGCACCTTAAAAAAGACTGATTTGATTTTCTAAAGTTCAAAGAGAATGCTGTTTGTTAGTGGTTCAAAGAGAACTTACTTATATATCAGAGGCCAGAAGTATAGTATATAGTATATAAATGAAAAAGTAAATTAAGTAATAACAGCCTTTGGGGCTTAAACATCCTTAACCTGCATGAAAAACCTGGGTTTCAAACCTCTGAAGTTATATATGATTAATGAAAGACTATGTTGTACTGAAAAGTGAAATATGCTACATTACTGAGACTAATGACATAAAGTCAATGCACATTATTGGTCGAAGACCCACCAAGAATACACCTATAGTAAAACTTGGATTTATTGATGTTTGCTGCAGAAAGAGAGCTTATACCATGGAAACTGTAGGTACTTGAGTGCTAAGGTTTGAATATTTGTATCTCCTCCAAAATTCTTTTTGAAGCTTTACCCCCAATGCAATGATATTAAGAAGTGTGAACTTTTGGAAAGTGTTTAAGTCATAAGGGCTCTGCCCTCATACATGGATTAATACCCTTATAGAAGGATTTTAGGCTCCAGGGAACTAGCTATTTCGGTTTCATCCTTCCTCCTTCTCCACCATGTGAAAAGAAGAAGCAGGAAGTAGGAAGAGCCACCATCTATAAAGCAGAGAGATGATTTCTCCAGATACCAAATCTGTGGGCTCCTTGATTTTGTACTCCCTCGACTCCAGAACTGTGAGAAGTAAATTATCCAGTCTCAGGTATTTTGTTATAGCAGCACAAATGCACTAAAACCAGAGAGAAGGTAGTAGAAGGGACTTCTTATAGAACTTGGGCTTAAGGAGTTCTAGGAAGCAGGGCTTTTCTGTGCATTAGGTGGGGTCAGGAAGGAAAAATTTGATGATTGGGATTTTAATAAATTTTACCTCTAAAGCCCAAAAATAAAGCTAACATTATAACTGATTTAAAATTTTAAAAAGTCAGTCACTCATAGAGAAGAGGTAATTGTTGATATCTATTTTTATTTTAAAGTAACCTGGTTTGTATTTGTGCTCAAACATGATTATGAACTGGTTTTGATTTTGTCATACTTTACCATGGTCTCAGAGTGGCCTTGTATAATGTTGGTGATCTGTAGCATTATTTATATTCAATAGAAAACTATCATGAACTCAATATGGGTGCCAGACATCTCTGGGTAGCTTTCCTTTAAAGGATGGCATAACATAAGAGTAGAAATAGGGATAATTATTATTTGCTTCCTTTTCTTCTTCTTCTTCTTCTTCTTTTTTTTTTTTTTTGAGACACAGTCTCACTTTGTCACCCTGGGTAGAGTACCATGGCGTCAAGTGATCCTCTTGCCTCAGCCTCCCAAGAAGCTCGGGCTACAGGCACCTGCCACAACACCTGGCTATTTATTATAGATGTGATCTTGCACTTGCTCAAGCTGGTCTCGAAATCCTGAGCTCAAGCAACCCACCTGCCTTGTCCTCCCATAGTGCTAGGATTATAGGCCTGAGCCACTGCACATGGCTATTATCTGTTTCTAAGAATAATATTGGAGTTTGCTATTTCTTCATCTGAAAGTATAGGAAAATGTTTGCTCAGAGTGGTAAAAGAACTATCATAATTTTAATCTAACCATATATTCAATAGCCCTTTCCTTCAAAAAGAGTGAATGGTGCCAATTCTGTAACACTATCCCTAACAGTCACCCTTTTCTATTCCTTAGACAACACAGTTTTCACTGAAGGAAGACCATTGTCTTAGGAAAACAATGAATATAACAGAAACCTTGTACAAAATTTAAACTATTCTATCTTATCAAAGAACTCTGAATTTAGCAATGTGATACACCAATATCCCCAAATCTCAGTGGTACTTTACTTTTTGTAATTTATTTTTTAAATCTCTAACTCTTCCTTTTGTGTGTGGGAACATTAGAAAACTTCAGTAGTGAAGTCAATTTCATCATAGAACAATATGATTTACAATGCCTTCTTCACTTTGTATTAGTTGAGGACAAGGTCATGAATCAATGTAGATTAAAGTTTTATTTAGGCTATGCACCACTTTTCTGCTATCAAAATTCTATTTATCAGGCTAATACTTGAGAGGTGTTCTGAAAATGTTTTTCTTTTTAAAAATCTTTACCTAGAAATTCAATAATAAAAAAGAAATAAAACATTGTACATCATTGAGATGAATAATGGACTGTTCATTTTTTAACATTTCTTCCAATGCAGCTCTTTCTTTTAACTTTAACAAAGGTCACATACCGGTCAGCTCGAATCCGTTAGAGAATACTAAAATGTGGTGTTCTTCCACTGAACACTTATTTAGCAATTTGTCTAGGATTTTAGACCTTCAATCTAAAAAATTCATACAAATGAAATATTATTTGTCGTTATTTACAAAAGTAATGTAAAGGGTTCCTTGGGCGATTACCTACTCAATAATAGGATTTGGAACAGTCTACTTACTATTATGTAATTCTTTCAACGTATTAAAATTTTTCTTCTGATTATATTTAATCTCTTTGCATGGGTATCAGATAGAGTGACTATTTGATTCATGTAACATGCTAGACTCACAGCATACAGAAATTGCAGTTGCAGAAAAATAAATAATTTTATAAGAAACATGATCCTGAATGGAAGAAAAAGTATCCAATGTACTCACCCCCACTATGAAGCTAATTTATAGCTTTCATATGAAGGCTATAACCCAATTATAGCACAAGAATATGGGGAAAGGGGCATGGGAGGGGAGGGGCGGAGCTTAGGTGGAGGAGGGTAACTGGTGGGGCCACACCTATGGTGCATCTTAGAAGGGTACAGGTGAAACTTACTAAATGCAGAATACAAATGTCTTCATACAATAACTAAGAAAATCCCATGAAGGCTATGTTAAACAGTTTGATGAAAATATTTCAGATTGTATATGAAATCAGCACATTGTACCCCTTGATTGCACTAATGTACATGGCTATGATTTAATAAAAAATTAAAATAAATTATGAAAAAAAAGAGAAACATGATCCTTTCAGGTTCACAGAGAGCCCTCACTTTGTCTAAAACAATTCATTCTTTTTGTGTGTGCATGTGTAATTTTTCATTATATTAGGTGAGTTTTCTTTTTTTAAAAAAAAAAAAAACAAGGGCACTTAAATGCTTCATAAAACTATTGAGATTTATGAAGCCTCAGGGGAGAGATTGCGTTTAATGTTTGCTAGTTCACTAGAGGTTCAAGAACAAAACTATTCACTAGTAAATCCTTAGAATATATTCTTTAATTCAATTAGAGATGGTCTGGGCTATTATTTTAACTCTATTTCTAGTTCTACACTAAAAATTCAACAAATTCAGGTGAATTTGTGAAATTCTGGCTTATTAAGATATTTTCCTGATTTGGAAATAATTTTATCTCTTCATTCTAAGTCAAATATGATTCATGATTAACTCAAAATTGATTACTTTCCAATTTTCCCTTAGAACCACAGTTGAATGCTACCATCTTGATCACTGGCAGCTGAAATTAATTATAGAGCTAGCCTGAACTACCACAGTCACTGATAACACAAACTATTTTTTTAAGAACTATAAACTCATCATAATTTATAGGTGAAATAATAGGCTTAAGGAGAGGTTAAGCCACTTTTATTAGGTTTTAGAATAGGATTTAGAATACAGTCTAGCTCAGGTGATATTATTTATTGATGTAATGTTCTTTATTATTATTAACCCATTCTCTTCAAATTTGCAAAAAGTATTATCTTTAGAGATTACTGGAAATGTTTAAGATGTTTTTATTGTTAATAGAAGATATTTCATAACATTACTATTAAATTTTTAACAATGAAAAAGATTTATTGTAAGGATATAGTTTCTCATAAGTAACATTACTAGAGGCCAAAATGATAGAGGAAACAGATATGTGTGTTCTAGTATGTAATAGAATGAATTAAAACTTAAAATATAGTAGTGTACTAATGAAAAAATTAAATGTATTAGAAAACATGAATTGAATACCAGAGACAGTGAAATATGCACAATTACTGATATGATACAAGAAAGGATATACAATAGGCAAAGAGGAGAGGTAAAGAGGGTCGGGCTGGCGGGGACCTACAGAGTACTTCTTTGCTACTACAGAACAGGCATTGGAAAGGACATCTTCCTATCAGTTACTCAGAATGAACTTCTGTCATTCACAGTCCAGACAGTGCTTCATTTATGTTCCAAATGCCTTTATGTAATGGCATTTGCCTTCCTGCCTATACAGGCTGGCGTCCAGCAAACTTGGGGTCACATAACCTCCACCTACAGGTTCAGCTCTAACTCAATCTCTTGGATGATTTTTGGTCAAGTTATGTATAAATTACAAAGATGCATGGATTTATAGCTTGACAGGTCAGTATCAAATTGGCTTTATAGTTTTGTTACTGAAACACTGTTCATCTTGCAGGGTTCTATAAACCAACTTCCTGTTCATGTCATCATCTCACATGAATGTTTTTGCTTGAGACGCCTTCAATTTTATCATTTTGGGAGCCAGACTTCTCTCAATGTGTGGTTCCACTCTTCACTCCATGCTCTTACCCCTATAACTGCAAAACCAATTGATTGTGTGTCTTTTTTTAACTTAATTTTTATTAAATCATAACTGTATACATTTATGGGGTACAATATGATGATTTGATATACAATGTGAAATGCTTAAATCAAACTAATTAACATGACCATCACCTCCCTTACTTATTTTTTGTGGTAAGACATAATACATTCTTAGTTGTTTTGAAATCTATGCATGTCTTAATAGTACCAGTATTTTCTGATTTTAATCCTTGCCTAAGCAAATTTAGCCTGTCATCCTCTCGATCTGCAGCACTGAAATTCCACAGGAGCCTGGATAGAGACTGATAACCTTGTCTAATGACTTAAATAACTGAGATCTGATAATCTCAAATTTTAATAAGGAATACAAAGTAAGAAAAAGGACCATGGGAGAGGAATAGAGGAACTGCTATGTATTAATGCTATTTGAAATAATTTTTATTTCTTAGACATGATGGGCCAGGCAACAATATCATGCCGTATTGATCTTTCACAAATCCCTATTGATAGATAATATGCATTTGATCATTCATAGAATGAGGAAATGGAAGCTTGGAGAGGCTACATATCTTTCTCAACATATTTAGACCATGAGTGTCGGGGCCAAGGTAAATATCTAGACTACATGACTGTGACAAAAGATAAATAAAGGGTAGATTGGGACCCCAAAGTGAAAGGAACCAATTTATCAATTTTATCCATAATTGGACATTTTCACTTTTAGAATCAAGTTGTGTTTATTCATGTACTATGTTGCTATGCTTAATATTGCAAGACATTCTGCTAAGATGCATGAATGGATAAGAGGATAAATAATACATGGGATAGTCTGATAGCCCAAAGAAACTTCTTATATAATATAGGGAAAGTGATATATTAAATGGGATATTTATATATTTAAATGCACTGCATTGAATAAACAAAATATATTATCTATTAAATATATAAGTATGTTAAAATATCTAAATATATGTCACATGTATGTCAGTAGATTGATGGACCACTTACAGTCAATAAAAAGTAAGAGATGGGGAAATACAGAGTTGAGCACAGATCACTTCTAAGAATTTTCACAAAGAGGAGGGGCAAAAGATCAAGGAAGAGTTATTGCCTATTTCGTGGTTATTATATTTATAATTTAAGGAAATTGAACAAATGTGGATTCAGACAAAAGAACAAGGAAAAAGGGAGAAGCTGGAGATGAAAAAGAAAAGGAGGAAAAATTCAATTACTATATAATTCTTTAGTTTTAGGTAGACTACTAGCTTATTGTTACTGATTTCTAAGTGAATATATCTATTCTAAGTGAGGTTGTTTTCTTTTTTGTTGTTTGTTTGTTTGTTTTAGAGACAGAGTCTCACTCTGTCACTCTCGGTAGAGTGCTGTGGCATCACAGCTCACAGCAACCTCCAGCTCTTGGGCTTAAGTGATTCTCTTGCCTCAGCCTCCTGAGTAGCTGGGACTACAGGCTCCTGCCACAATGCTGGGCTATTTTTTGTTGCAGTTTGGCTGGGGGCAGGTTGGAACCCGCCACTCTCAGTACATGGGGCTGGCGCCCTACTCACTGAGCCACAAGCCATACCATTTTTTTTGTAGCTATTTTAATCTCCTTTAGGTCTTAGGCTCAGAGGGCTGAGTAATCAAGCTCTTCTGTGTTCAGGCCATATCATCCTCATCTGTGTGTCTGTGCAAAGTTCTGCTCTGACTTTATTGACTTATGCATTTATTTTTCTTCATGTCCCACTCCCAATTCCCTGACTTTCTAATACCCCAGAAGGCAAACTATTCAGATCACTTTAATATATTTACTTTGGTTTCATTGGGTGATTGCAAAGTTTGTATTATTGTTTTGCCTGCTTGTATTTTGAAGCTATTACGATGGGGTTGCCTTGGCTATTTCATTTTGTCTTTGTCTCTTTCTTCCCCCACTCTGTACCATATCTTTGTAGTTATTCGTGTTGTTGTGGTCTCTTTTTCTTTTACCTGCTGCACTGTTCTCCCTGGTGTGTACTCCCATTTACCTTCTGCTTTCTGAGGGATGGAACCACAAAATGTCCCCAACTCCCACCAGTATAAATAATACTGCAAAGGACATTCTCTTACATGTCCCCTGTGTTTCACTCTGAGGAGTTCCTTGGGATATGCAAATATAGAGAAAAGCTTTTTAATTTTCTCAAGCAGATCTAGTGAAACTTTAGACTGAAAAAGTAAGGAATGTATGAATTAATTTATGGATAATTAATACTTTCATAATAACTCATCTCATCCAAGGATATAAGAAGTATGTTCAATTACAGTTTTTCTCTATATATGCCTTTCATATATTTGATTTAAATAATGTTTAGAGTATTTATGAGTTTTTCTTCTTATTGTATCTTATTTCTACCTATAATTTATTTTTGTTTCCTATCATTGCTGATGTAAAAATGCTATGTAACTGATTTATATTCAAAAAATGAGTTCCACTCTTACTTTTTAAAATAATCTATCAATTGATTTTATTTTTATCCTAAAAGATAATAATATATCTTTAAATGAGAAATTAGCTCTTCCCTTCTAATACTTAGAGTTCTTCCTTTCTCTTTCATTACAGATTTTGTCTAGAATTTTAGTATTATATGAATTGGTATCAGTGATAACAGGGATCTTTTCTCTATCTCCTCATTGTAAAAAAAAGACATTATATGCCTCTCCATTATGCTAAATTTTGCCATAGATTTTTTTTTATACAAAATTCTTACCAACTTAAAAAAGCTTTCGTCTTTTTCTGGGTCACTAAGAATTTTCATTATAAATATCAAATGTTGGGTGGCACTTGTGGCTCAGTGGGTAGGGCACTGGCCCTATATACCAAAGGTGGCAGGTTCGAACCCAGCCCCAGCCAAACTGCAACAAAAAATAGCCAGTTGTTTTGGCGGGCGCCTGTAGTCCCAGCTACTCAGGAGGCTAAGACAAGACAATTGCCTAAGCTCAGGAGTTGGAGGTTGCTGTGAGCTGTGACGCCACTCACTCTACGAAGGGTGACAGAGTGAGACTCTGTCTCTTAAAAATAATTAATTAAACAAATATCAAATGCTTTTTCTATACTGTCATATATTCTTTGGGTTCTTTCTTTGTTTACAATCCATTAAAAATGTAAAAACCTTTCCCAACTCAAAAGCCATGTAAAACCAGAATGGATTAAACTATGGGTTACAGGTAATATATTCCTACTCCAGATTTCTAATCTGATAAATTAGGAACAAATTATCTGATAGCAAAACATTCTTGGATAGTGGAATTGACACTCTACTTGATCATGTCACATTTTTTAAATAATATTTTGGATTTGGGGATCTAGTACCATACTTTCCATTTAAATATCTAAATGTAATGGCTGTAAAATTTTATCTTCTTGTAATGTTTACATGTGAATCATAATCTAAACGATATTTATAAGTCTAATACTGGGTTTAAGGTCATGAAGTTGCTACTAATAAAATAAACTGCACTAAACTGCCACTTAAAATAAAATTTATCCTTTTCCTAGAACTTGTATAAGATAATGGTTAACTAATGTATTTAACAGCTTCACCGAATTATGCTATAAAACAAATGGATGCAGGTTTTCTTAAAGGAGGATATTTCGATTAACAAAACAATTATTTAATTCTCACTAGACTCTTTGAGTTTTATATTTATCTTGATCCAAATATTGGATCAAGAAAATTTATTTTTTGAGATTTTATTGATGTGATTTAGTTTTCAGATTTGTTGATGAATAGTGATTTTTAACAGTATGATGCTATTTTTCAAATTTTTGCTGTTTAAGTGGTGATTTTCTATTTTCCTTTTATATTTTGTTATTTACATCCTTTTTCCATTTCATCTTTCTTTTTTCTCTTAATTAGATTTTCCAGCTATATTATTATGTTTTCAACAAATGGGATTTGAAGTCCATCATTTTTTCTAACACCCTTTATTTCACCCTTTCTCTCTTTTATTTTTCATCTTCCTCTTTAAGTTCACCTTTTTCTTCTCTTTCCAACTTCCTGAGTTGAGTAGTCACCTCATTAATCTTTTTTAACTCCTATAAAAGTATTTAAAGCTATCAATATTTCTTCAATGTGGCTTTAGCAGTTGCCCATAAATTCTGACTTTAGATTTCTTTTTGAATATCACTTACATACCTGTACCTATATCTATCTATCTAATGATGTATCCCATATTTTTTTCATTTTCAAGTTGTAAATACCTTGAGATTTTCTTTATAGTTTTCTAGGTTTGCCAATAGATTGTTTAGCAATATGCTAATTACTTTTTGAAATATATAATTTTTCTCTTTGTTGTTATTTTTTCTTGCCAACTTTACTTCACTTTGGTAGAAAAAAGAAAGTCTAAAATACTAATCCTTTGGGATTTATTTAAGCTTTCGTTATGGTCTCATGCATGATTGTTTTTTTAACACTGTGCATTGTGGAAAAGAATATGTATTTAATGTCTTTAATGCATATTTAATTAAGAATATGTATTTAATGTTGAGTAAAGCAGGAAAGATAAGTAGAAGTTAGATAGGTAAAGATATATATTAGCTCAAGGTTTTTCATTGTATTATTCAAGTCTTCAATACCTATGCGAATTTTGGTCTACATTTTTAATCGTTTTTTAAGAAAGGTATTCTAGAAATCAACTATAATTGGTGATTTATCTCTTTCTTCTTGCTATTTAGTTTGCTATTGCTTTGGTATATTTGGAATCCGTATTGTTAGATGGGCATATGACAGTCACCCTGCTCTACTGTATCATAATTTTATAAGAATGATTTTAGCATAAAAACAAGTTTTTGTCAGATACTGATATAGTTTCCCTAGCTTTCTTTTTTTTTTTTATTATTGAATCATAGCTGAGTACATTAGTGCAATCAAGGGGTACAATGTGCTGGTTTCATATACAATCAGAAACATTTTCATATGAAAGCTATAAATCAGCTTCAGAGTAGGGCTGAGTACATTGGATACTTTTTCTTCCATTCTTGAGATACTTTGCTAAGAAGAATATGTTCCAGCTCCATCCATGTAAACATGAAGGAGGTAAGTCTCCATCTTTCTTTAAGGCTGCGTAATATACCATGGTATACATGTACCACAATTTATTAATCCATTCGTGGATCGATGGGCCCTTAGGTTTTTTCCATGACTTAGCAATTATGAATTGGGCTGCAATGAACATTCTGGTACAGACGTCTTTGTTATAATGTGATTTTTGGTACTCAGGGTATATACTATGTAAAGGAATTATAGGGTCGAATGGCAGTCTATTTTTAGATCTCTAAGTATTCTCCAAACATCCTTCCAAAAGGAACGTATTAGTGTGCATTCCCACCAGCAATGTAGAAGTGTTCCCTTTTCTCCACATCCACGCCAACATCTCTGGCTTGGGAATTTTGTCATGTGGTCTAGTCTTACTGGAGTTAGGTGATATCTCAGAGTAGTTTTGATTTGCATTTCTCTGATGATTAAGGATGGTGAGCATTTTTTCATGTGTCTGTAGGCCGTGCACCTGTCTTCTTTGGAGAAATTTCTCTTCAAGTCCATTGCCCACCCTGAGATGGGATCACTTGTTCTTTTCCTGCTAATATGTTTCAGTTCTCTGTGGATTCTGGTTATTAAACCTTTGGAGGTATTGCCTGCAAATATTTTCTCCCATTCTGAGGATGGTCTGCTTGCTATACTTAATACATTCTTGGCTGTGCAGAGTTTTTTCGTTTGATCGGGTCCCAGTAGTGTATTTTAGATACTGCTTCAATTGCCTGGGGAGTCCTCCTCATAAAATATTCACCCAAGCTGATTCCTCAAGAGTTTTCCCTGCACTTTCTTCTAGAATTTTTATAGTTTCATGTCTTAAGTTTAAGTCTTTAATCCAGTGAGAATCTATCTTAGTTAATGGTGAAAGATGTGGATCCAGTTTCAGTCTCCTACAGGTCGCTGGCCAGTTCACCCAGCATCATTTGTTAAATAGGGAGTCTTTTCCCCACTGAAGGCTTTTAATTGGCTTGTCAAAGATCAAATAATGATAAGTAGCTGTATTCATCTCTTGGTTCTCTATTCTGTTCCAAACATCTACCTCTCTGTTTTTGTGCCAGTACCATGCTGTTTGATCACTAT
>CAUYRH010047815.1:0-19380 GCA_963574655.1 Perodicticus potto | reverse complement strand
AGTTGCCACGTCGGTCCTGACATCACATAGTAGATTGTCGGCCTCTGGAATCCATTGAAAGTAGAAGCAGCAGCTACAGTGTAAGCACCCATATTTTCAAAGAGCATCCAGTCGTCCACATGCATTTCTGGCAGGTCACAGTGCTCAACTATCCAGTCAAGGCCATCGCATATTGGTCCCCATATGCAGGATGAATAATACTTCTCATCTGGTTTAGGTCTCTTTTGCAAAAGAGGCTTTACATGAGCATGATCATAAAGGATGCAATTAAACGATCCATATATTCCATCATTGATGTAATACATAAAGGTTTGTTCACTGGACTCATCTTCATTATCAGAGCCTATCTGCTTCTTTAATACAATTTTTTTGGCAATGATATTAACTGCAAGTGTGAAGGCTGATGCAACATAATATCTGCCTGGCTCAGCTATGATTCTCACTCCAGAGTCTGATGGAAAGTACATGTCCAATTCTGGGTTGATTATACCAGTGATCTCTTCAAATTTAAGCTTCACATCCTCAGATTCAGGAAAGCCACCACCAATATGAAGCAGGTACATATTTATTATCTTAATCCTTTACTTTATTAGAGGCCTAATTAGATACTGAGCCTCCTAATTATATTTAATTTGAACTGTATTTGAAAAAGAGTGTTTCGGCTTGGTGCCTGTAGCACAGTGATTACGGTGCCAGCCACATACACTGAGGTTGGTGGGTTCAAACCCGGCTTGGGCCAACTAAACAACAATGACAACTGCAACAAAAAATAGCCAGGCATTGTGGTGGGCGCCTGTAGTCCCAGCTACTTGGGTGGCTGAGGCAAGAGAATCGCTTAAGCCCAAGAGTTTGAGGTTGGTATGAGCTGTGACATCATAGCACTCTACTGAGGGCGACATAGTGAGACTCTGTGTCAAAAAAAAAAAAAAAAAAGAAAAGAAAAAGAGAGTTTCATTATTTAAAAATAAGTTCGGAAAACTATTGGATTGTAGTTATTCTCTGAAATAACCAATTATGATAGGAACCAGTAACTGTGAAGTGAGGACAGTGACTGAAACTTGTACGATGTTTTAAACCTTTTCTTACTTCCTCTTATTTGTTGTTTTTGGCTCACATTCTTTCCCAACTGAACAGTTAAACTCTTACAACAAAAGGGGCCCATATGCTTTAATTTTTGAAGGGGGAGATGGATGGACTGTCTTACCCTAGAGCCAATGTTTGGGGGAGGGAGTCCCCAAGGGGTGGAGCAGGAGTTCTGCTCTCTTGAGCAAAGGAAGTTAGGTCCCTGGGGCCTCTGTAACTTGATGAAGAGCCTGAAAAGTGGCCTTGAGAGCATTGGAGACTAGATACTTTTAGCTGAACATGAGAGGGCTAGTTCCTTTCCTTACCCCTTATTTGAAGCCTTAAGAGGGCTCCCTCATGAATGTAAAAGGTGTGGCTGGGGCAGCGCCTGTGGCTCAAAGGAGTAGGGTGCTGGCCCCATACACAGGAGGTGGCAGGTTTAAACAGGCCCCATTCTAAAAATGAAAAAAAAAAAAAAAAAAAAAAAAAGGTGTAGCTGGTCAGGGGTCAGTTGAATCACACCTAACATGTCCCAGACTCACCAGGTGGCTGTGTTTAGGGCTAATTCCTAGGATAAAACAAGGAGCAAAGGGCTTCTCCTTGTTTTGGGTTCTGTTCTAAGGAAGGCCAAGGGTACTCTTAGCAGTAGCTTTGGCTGATGCTTCAATACCTTATGTCACTCTGGCTAAGAAAAGAGCTGCTGTGGAGCACTTGGTGTTCTCTAGCCTTAGCAGGGGTCACAGGCAGACAGGGCAGGGGAGCAAGGCCTTAATTAGCTAGGGACTCCTGGAGAAAAGCCACTTGGCATTGTCTTACCTCATCTCCTTGGTGGGATTGGCTCCTTCTCCTCGTGACAGTGCAAATACTCCTTCTCTTTATAGCTTTTGGATCTCTGGAGATTAATTTTCTTCCTTGAGCTTCAAGAAACTTTGCGTTCAAGGCTGATTTTAAAAGCCAGATTGGTGGAATGACAAAAATTCCTTCCATCTATGTATTACGTTTTAGTCACTCAAGCATGTTTTATTGATTTGTTTTGAATCAACAGTCCTGTGAATCGTAGATAAGGAAACTGAAACCCAAAAAGGGGAAGCACTTTAGATTATAGCTATTTAGACTCTGTAGTCCCAGATTAATGGTCTTTCTGACAGTATTTGTAGGTCAAAGGAAAATGAGAATGGTAAATAAAAATGAGTAATTTTTAGCTTAGTTTTCTCCCAGAATTATGTGGTAAAACATTTTAAGCTTTATTTTAATGATAGAAAAACTGAGCCTCAGAGTGGCTAATTGTTTTAGGATCACAGAGCTAAAAACTGGCAGAGCCTGAATTCAGATCTAAGTCTATTGTATCTTTTTATCATTGTACTATATTCCTTGTTAGCTGATTCTAAACATCTTTCTTTTTTTTTTTTTGAGACAGAGTCTCACTTTGTCGCAGCCCTTGGCATCATAGCTCACAGCACCTCAAATTCTTGGGCTCAGGAGATCCCCTTACCTCAGCCTCCAGAGTAGCTGGGGTTATAGGTGCCTACCATGACACCTGGCTATTTTTACAGATGAGGTCTCACTCTTGCTCAGGCTACTCTCAAGCTTCTGAGCTCAACCAAGATGCCCTCCTCGGCCTCCCGGAGTGCTAGGATTACATGTGTGAGCCACGGTGCCTGGCGTTTTTATTCTAAAACATCTTGATGATAAAAAATAAATAAATAAAAATTAATTTAAAAAAAACAACAGCTTTGATTGAGCTCTAGGTGCAACACTAGGCACAGGGGATACAGAGCAGCATAAGATTCAGTAATTTATGCCCCCCAAGGAACTCATAATTTGGTGATGCTCACTGCTATGAAAGAGGGAATGGGGGCATAGGGATAGTTGGAGGGATGGGGCAGTGAGCTTAAGGAGCCCCCTAATCATTGGTGGTAGGGGAAGTTGTCAGAGAAGACTTCTCAGAAAGAGTGGTACCTCAACTAGTCTAAATGATACAGAGCATGTGCTTTGGGGTCAGCATGCCTGAGTCCCATCACTATAATACTGTATGGTAGCTATAATACTTTAGGCAAGTTACTTAATCTCTCTGAGCCTACTTCCTTACCTATAACATGGAAATAATCATATAATAAATCTCATATATCTGTTGTAAGGGTTAAGATGAGATAATCTATTTTGAACATTTAGCAGATTGCTTGACATATAATAAGCTCTCCTTAAGTATTAATCATTATAATTAACATTCTTTTTTTTTTTTTTTGAGACAGAGCCTCAAGCTGTCACCCTGGGTAGAGTGCTGTGGCATCATAGCTCACAGCAACCTCTAACTCCTGGGCTCAAGTGAGTCTCTTGCCTTTGCCTCCCAAGTAGCTGGGACTACAGGCACCCGCCACAATGCCTGGCCATTTTTTGGTTGCAGCCGTCATTGTTGTTTGGCGGGCCCGGGCTGGATTCGAACCCGCCAGCTCAGGTGTACGTGGCTGGCACCTTAACCCGTTGAGCCATAGGCGCCAAGCCAACTTCACAACTTTTGATGTACTCCCATTAAATACTTTTCTCCAGAACATAAAGGCATTATTTTTTTCTTCCAAGTACAGAAATAGAAAATACATCTTTGTTAAACAAACAAATATATATATATGTTTCTTGGCTCAGTACCTGTAGCACAGTGGTTACGGCGCCAGCCACATACACGGAGGCTGAGGGGTTCGAACCAGGCCCGGGCCTGCTAAAAACAACATTGACAATTGCAACAAAAAATAGCTGGGCATTGTGGCGGGCGCCTGTAGTCACAGCTACTTGGGAGGCTGAGGCCGGAGAATTGCTTAAGCCCAAGAGTTTGAAGTTGTTGTGAGCTGTGACTCCACGGCACTCTACCCAGGGCAACATATGAGACTGTCTCAAAAAAAAAAAATCAGTTTCTGGATAGCTACATTTTGTGTTTGTGATCTTGAATCATTATTTCAGCATATTCTGGGGCAAGGCTGGCTTCAGGGAATGGGGACTCATAGTCACACAGGGCCTTGTTTTTAGAAGGACTTTGTTCTTGGTTTAATGCTCTGCTGAGCATTAAATTTTTGAACCAGTTGGGAGGCTAAGGCAGGAGGATCACTAAATTCAAGTCTAGTCTGGGCAATACATTATTTTTTAAATAAAAAAAATGTTTTGAACAGGGAGTCCTGCATTTTGCACTGGCTCTTACAAATTATGTAGCCCTATTGTACGATATAACAGATATGTGGGTTTTTTTTGTTTTGAGACAGAGTCTCACTATGTCGCCCTCGGTAGAGTGCTGTGCTGTCACAGCTCACAGCAACCTCAAACTCTTGGGCTTAAGTGATTCCCTTGCTTCAGCCTCCCAAGTAACTGGGACTACAGGCACCTGCCACAACACCTGGCTATTTTTTTGTTGCAGTTGTCATTGTTGTTCAGCTGGCCTGGGTTTGAACCTGCCAACCTCAGTGTATGTGGGCTGGTGCTGTAACCACTATGTTACGGGCGCCGAGCCTTTTTTTTTTTTTTTTTTTGAGACAGAGCCAAAAGCTTTCACTCTGGGTAGAGTGCTGTTGCAACACAGCTCACAGCAACCTCCACCTCCTGGGCTCAAGTGATTCCGCTGCCTTCGCCTCCCAAGTAGCTGGGATTACAGGCGCCCTCCACAACACCTGCCAGGTCAGGTGTATGTGGCTGGCACCTTACCCTCTTGAGCCACAGGCACTAAGCCTCCTAAAGTTTTCTTTTTCTTTCTTTTTTTTTTTTTTTTTTGTAGAGACAGAGTCTCACTTCGTGGCCTCACACAGCTCACAGCAACCTCCAACTCCTGGGCTTAGGCGATTCTCTTGCCTCAGCCTCCCGAGTAGCTGGGACTAAAGGCACCTGCCACAATGCCCAGCTATTTTTTTGTTGCAGTTTGGCCGGGCCGGGTTTGAACCCACCACCCTCAGTATATGGGGCCAGCACCTTACCAAGCCACAGGTGCCGCCCCCACCCCTTTTTTATTGAGACAGAGCCTCAAGTTATCACCCTGGGTAGAGTGCCCTGGCATCACAGCTCACAGCAACCTTGCAGAGTGCCAGGATTACAAGGGTGAGCCACCGTGCCCAACCTTCTAATAGCATTTAAATGTAGTTAATTAAAAATTGTTTAAGGAGAAGGCCAGGCAAGGTGGTTCATGCCTGTAATCCTAGGACTCTGGGAGACCAACACAGATGGATTTCTTGAGGTCAGGAGCTCAAGACCAACCTGAGCAAGAGCAAAAACTTGTCTGCTCATCTCTACTAAAAATAGAAAAATTAGTCTCTACTAAAAACAAAACTACCAGGTGTCGTAGTGGGCACCTGTAGTCCCAGCTACTGGGGAGGCTGAAGCCAGAGGATTGCTCAAGCCCAAGAGTTTGAGGTTGCTGTGAGCTAGAAAAACAACATGGGAACAGAGTAAAACTCTGTCTCAAAAACAAATAAACACACACAAATTGCATAAGAAGAAACTCTGTCAGGCGGGGCACAGTGGCTCACTCCTGTAATCCTAGCATTCTGGGAGGCTGAGGAGACTGCACTGCTTGAGTTCAGGAGCTCAAGACCATCTTGAGCAAGAGTGAGACCCCTTCTGTACTAAAAATAGAAAAAACTAGCCAGGTGTTGTGCCAGGGACCTGTACTCCCAGCTACTCGGGAGTCTAAGGGTTGAAGATCACTTGAACCCCAGAGTCTGAAGCTGCCGTGAGCTAGGCTGATGCTAGGGCATTCTACCCAGGGTGATGGAGTGAGACTTTATCTCAAAAACAACAATAATAACAAACTCTGACTCAGCGGTTAGGGCATGGCTATGGCCACATGCACAGGGGCTAGTGGCTGGGCCAGCCAAACAACGATAACAACAAAAAATAGCCGAGCATTGTGGCGGGAGCCTGTAGTCCCAGCTACTTGGGAGGCTGAAGCAAAAGAATCACTTATGCCAAGAGTTTGAGGTTGCTGTGAGCTGTGACGGCACAGCCCTGTACCGAGGGCGATATAGTGAGACTCTGTGTCAAAAAAAAGAAAAGAAAAAAAGAAACTGTGTGAGAAGATTTCAATGTATACACTAAGTCTTCTAATACGATGCTGGAGATCTAGTTTTTAGACTTATCAAGAGAGAATAAAAGAAATAACCATTTACTTAATTTAAATGCCTTTCTGCCCCCCCCCCTTAGTTGGTAATTGTGCCTCCTGAAATTATATAAGGAGGTGACATTAGGCTCTATAAACTCGATTCTAGATGTCTTATGAGAAAAGCTAAATGTCAAAAAGCCAGAGGAGGTGCTACAGAAACCGTCCACACTGCCTTCACAACGTCTTCACTTTTATCTAAAGTGCCTATAAAACATAGGGATGAGAAGAGGCTTGCTTTTTTCCCCTTTTTTTGAGACAGAGTATTACTCTGTCATCCAACCTAGAGTGCCGTGGCATCGTCATAGCTCACAGCAACCTCAAATTCCTGGGTTCAAGCAATCCTCCTGACTCAGTGCCTTGAGTAGCTTGCTCTTGCTCAGGCTGGTCTTGAACTCCTGAGCTCAATCAAGAGATCCTCCCAGAGTGCTAGGATTACAGGTGTGAGAAACTGCCCTGGGCCAGAAAAGACTTTCTTGATGATTTCAGTTGTTTTAGCTTTTGAATGTGACAAATTATCAGCGTTTTCATGAAAGAGAAGGTCAAGTATCAAATAGACTCAGACCCAGCCTTAATGAAAAACAATAGATTTTTGGAGGAAGAAAGGCAGAGATTTGTAGGAACATTTACTTTTAGTATTGTATTTATACAACAGATAAGCAGGCCACTTTAGCTGGGATTGTTGGATGCCCATGGTAAGTGAATTTGATTAGTTGTAATGAGGATCACATTAGAAGTTTCGACTCATTAGAACTTCAGGTAAGTCCATACTCTTGTCTAGTTCTCCTCCTACCCCCTGCCCCCAAGATCAAATCAAATCAAAGCAGATGACTCCCAAAGCAGCTAATTTACCACCATACTTATTTGTAAGAGGAACTGGTAAATTAACCCTCCTCAAATTTGGGGACTGTGCTGTTCCTTCATATGAAAGAGAATAAAGAATTGTCTCCCCAAATACAGCATACACATTTCATTCTTCTTCTTTTGTTTTGAGACAGGGTCTCACTCTGTCTCCCAGGCTAGAGCGCAATGATGTCCTCATAGCTCACTGCAACCTCAAACTCTTGGTGTCAAGTGATCCTCCCGCCTCGGCCCCTCCAGGAGTAGCTGACACTGCAGGTACTGCCTACCATGCCTAGCTTATATATATATCATATATATATATATATATATATATATATATATATATATTATTTTTTTGTAGAGCTATTGTATGTTTTGCTTTTGCCCAGACTGGCCTTGAACTCCTGGCTTCAAGTAATCTTCCTGTCTATGCCTCCCAAAGTGCTAGGATTACAGGTGTGACTGCCTACCCTTCATTTTTCTTTCATTAAAATAAAGTTTCCTTAGGCCAAGCATGGTGGCTCATGCCTGTAATGCCAGCACTCTAGGAGGCAGGTAGATTGCTTGAGCTCAGGAATTTGAGAACAGCCTTAGAAAGAGCAAGACCCCATCTCTAAAAATAGCCAGGTTGGGCAGCGCCTGTGGCTCAAAGGAGTAGGGCACTGGCCCCATATGCCGGAGGTGGCGGGTTCAAACCCAGCCCCAACCAAAAACCGCAAAAATAAATAAATAAATAAATAAAAATAAAAATAGCCAAGCATTGTGGCAGGAACCTGTAGTCCCAGCTACTTGGGAGGCTGAGGCAAAGAGGATGGCTTGAGTCCAAGAGTTTGAAGTTGCTATGAGCCATGAGGCCATGGCACTCTGCCGAGGGTGAAAGTGAGACTCTGTCTCAAATAAATAAATAATTAAATGATAAATAAATAAAATAAACTTTCCTTGTTTAGAACTGACATTTGTTTTCATGTTGGTACATTTCTAATCAAATTCAGCTAAGTGTATCCTCCGGCCAAAACAACCTTTTTAAAAAAGATTACAAGTAGGAAAGTTGATAAATGGGAAGAAAGTTGATACATACTACTTACCAGGAATGCGTAGAATTGTTAAAGCAAGACACTCACTTTTTAGTTCAAGTAAATTCTCGCTTTGAATAAATACCTAGATCACATAGAAATTCATATACTCTCTTCCTTTTTGTAAGTATAAACCAAAATGACATACAGAAAAAGCTGCTCAAACTGATAAAAAGGTAGGTAGCATTGATGAAACGAACAAAAGATAACCAGTTTATTTACTGGAAAAAGTTATGCATTACACCATAGTCAGTTGGTAACATAAACCAAGATATAAGAATCGATATATTGGCTTCTGGTTATTTTATCACTGAGTGCCTTTTCCAACCACTGAGTGCATGATCAGATTACACAAATGCAAGCACATATCATTTGGATTCTCCCATGACACATTCGCTTAGGATTGTCTACAATAAAAAAATTTAAAATGACAAGCAGTAATAAATTCATAGGAATTTTTTTGATTTTAAAATAATTGCATGTGTCTTTGAGAACTTTTTTTTTTTTTTTGAAATTCAGATCTTTAAAAATAATTAGCAACAAAAAACTTTCTTAGATCTTTCTTAGTCTTTTAGTCATGTTTTCAATGTGGTATTATCAGGAGGTGGAAACACTTCACATCATTTAACCCCAAAGGCATAATAACAAGCTGCAATGAAATGTAAGAATAGGTGAATCATTCCAACAATAATCATACAGCGTACAAATCAGGGTTGGCCACGTCTGACACGAATATTAGCAATGAAAAGAAATACAGTATCAGAATCACGTATGGTTCATCATTAATGCACAATCATGCAAATAAAAACACTGAGTAGTTTACAGAAATGTCATACAAGATTTCCAAAGAATTGTTTAATTGACTATAACAGTCAAACCTTGAGCTGAAAACTTTTGTGGCAATAATGTTAAATGATGTATTTCCTTTAAGATTTACTGCACAAACCGTACCTATGAACCCAGTGATTCATTCTGTATCTCCATTACCATTGAATAATGATTTTTAAACAAAATGATATTTCCCTTTACTTTATGGCTCTCTGATCTTTGTTTTAAAATGACTTTATAAAAAGAAAACATACATTTATATTAAGTCTCAGATTTACCTCAGTGTTTTCATTAGAGAACAATAATGATCCAGAGAATAATTATGAAAGGAAAAGAAGTTAAAATTAAAAACCAAAAAGTCCTCTTAACAAGTGTCCTGTAGTAACGAAACTCCAATCACAGCAATAATCTGGCTCAGCAGTTTATCCAGGCTTCAGTTTAAATAGGGCAAATCGTAAATAACTCCCGAGGAAAGGGATAAAAATTTACTGAGGATTAGAGCCATGCATTTCAATATGGAAAGGAGACCAGATATAGGTAACAATCTCCTTACATTCCTATGGACAGAAGATCACAAGAGAAGTAAGACTTCTACTGTGTTCGTATTCTGAATATGCGAGAGCTTATGATGTGACGTATCTCATGCAAACACCTTACACTGCGTACTTGTACGCACACTCACCCTTACGCTAAAGGCAGTTAACTGCTCCTCTTCTTATGTAGTAGATTGATTTCTGGAAAATTTTCAGTTGGGGAACATACCCTAATAGTAAATATCTCTTTCAATTACACTAAGCCAGCGGTTCTCAACCTGTGGGTCGCAACCTCTTTTTAACAACGAAAATACATTGCGGCATTAGGAAGGTTGAGAACTGCCACAAGAATAAGGATGAAAGAGATGTCTTGGCTCTGCACCTGTGGGTCAACGGGCTAAGGCGCCAGCCACGTACACCTAAGCTGGCAGGTTCGAATCCAGCCCGGCCTGCCAAACAACAATGATGGCTGCAACCAAAAAAAAATGGCCGGGTGTTGTGGCTGGCGCCTGTGGTCCCAGCTACTTGGGAAGCAGAGGCAGGAGACTCGCTTGAGCCAAGGAATTGGAGGTTGCTGTGAGCTGTGATGCCACAGCACTCTATCCAGGGTGACAGCTTGAGGCTCTGTCTCAAAAAAAAAAAAAAAAGAGATGTCTTTCAGGAAGACGTAGATGAAATCTTTCAGGTGTTACCATAATGGGTTCCGGCTACAAATGCCATCCATCAGGAACAATGGCACTTAAGTTGGCATCTAAATAAAGATGAATGTCATTTCTGATACAAGTCATCTGGGGGCACTCTTACAGACAATTGAAAAGGTCCCTTGGGAGACAGATTGATCTTATATGTCCACAGAAACTGATTTTAAGATAAAAAAATTTCTCATCAATATCAGGACTGATCATGCTATCAAGTTATGATAGATAAGTTATATCTGTTAAAACTCCAGTTCGCCAGCTTTTTGAATCATGTTCCCTTTATTTGAAAACATATGCTTGTAAATTTTTTGCTGTCTTAAATACAAGGATTACTTAAAATCTAGTGTATAAACAAAAGAAGTGGAGGGCAAGGAGGCGTCTGTGGCTCAAAGGAGTACGGCGCCAGCCCCATATGCCAGAGGTGGAGGGTTCAAACCCAGCCCCGGCCAAAAACTGCAAAAAAAAGAAGAAGAAGTGGAGGGCAATCTTTTTAAAATTGTGAACTTTATCCTAAGAGTTTCATTCACAGTTAATCTGATTTTGTATCTTCCACATCAGTGCATTTTACGGCATCCTTGGGTTGAACCAGAACAGTTCCTCTAGTGGGTCTGCTTTTGGCTGATTTATTATGACAATTATAAATTAAATTTGACATTCTTATCCCACAAGAGAACGTATTTCATTTCTTCCTTTTTATGTTTTATAATCTAAAGAACTGTAGAAAAATTTTTTTAATTCATTAAATCAGGAAATTTCCACATTCCTAGTCGATTGGACCCACGCTTGTTTGAAAACAGAAAGACTTATCTGTTTAAGAATATTCTCCAAAGCATGGAAAAAGCAGATGTTGTAGCTTGAATATCCTCTTAAATAAAGATAAAATTTTAGAGGCATTTCCCCTTTCCTAAGGGATTATATACCTTTGATTTCTGGGGACATTTGATTTTTTTTAAAAAAACAGTTGAAGTTTTTTAGCAAAATTACTACATTCTGGACAATTTTAAAGGTATTATGAAATATAGCTAGAAAGAAAAATAATACCAAATATCCTTTAAAAAAACAATTATCTTGGAAAAATTAAGATTGCCATACTATCTTCAAATATAAAATATTTGATTTTAAAATTTAAAATAAAGGAATCATAGAATTATGGGCTCCCAGAATTACAATACAAGATATGTGCCACTTAACTTAATCGTTAGTAGACTACCAAAAATACTCAGTTTTTAAAAAACAGATCTTCCTTATGATTATCAAGTCAACAATTAATTTCCCAGTGTTAAAAATCTCTTTTATAGAGTTAATGTAAATCCTTCACACTGAAGACTTTTTTTTTTTAAATTTCAGATTAATATGAGGGCACAAATGATTAGGTTACAGTGTTTGCATTTGTTAGTACAGTCCCTATTGTCATCATCCAAAGACTTTCTTATTCCAGTCTCAGCAACACTATCTACAGCTGGTATCTATCATTTGTTAAATTCTTTTTCCTTGAAGATCACTATGGTACCTCCTCTTCCTTTGGCTAAAGTATAATTTCTAAATAGGCCTTTTCTGAATTATTTAATAACTTATTATGTTCTCAAAGTTCTCTAAATTCCTTTTATTAGAATCTAGATTAGGTCCGTGAAAGGAATCTGATGAACCATGAGTTAATTGGAAAGATTAATCGAAGGTCTTTTATGCCCTTGAGCACTCAGGCCAACAGCAATTTATTGCTCTTTTTTATACCATGTTTTAATTAAGGAAAAGCCTCAGTAGGAAAGCATTTCTGCATACTATTTCTTTCAGCGCTGTGATTGTGCTTACTTTTTTAAACTACCTGTTTATTTTGTAACCTCTCTTGCTAGTTATCTTGAATCTTGCTCACCATGTTTGCAGGCATTAGCCAGAATTTTAATGCGTTTCTCCAGGTTATTTTCCCTCCCCATCTATGTCTTCCATTTGATCTTCCTGAGGTTTGTTCTTTTTGATTCTCATCAGTTCTTCAATTTCCTTTTTAACTCCTGAAGTTATCTTTACAAGTACTGATTTTTTATCAACACAACACATCTTCGTTCATTTTAAATGCCTCTAAATAAATATAGACATGGCTCAGTTTAAACTACACTAAACGATGCCACAGTGTAAATACTCGGTATTCTTTCTTGCTGCTTGGGGACTACCATCTAATTTTGTGCTGAAAATGAGAAGTTTCTTTCCGAGTTTCTATACCTTCTTGGCAAAAATTTTGCTAAAATTAACATTTTTACAAAATTAATGTTTCAAAACAAGTATATCCCACTCTCTTAGGCTAAAGAACTGAAATAAAACTAGTTTATCATAGACTTAATAATAAACTTTATATTGGAATAAATAAAGGTTTGGTATATGACCCAGCTTTTCACTGGCTCCCCTAGCCAGAGTAAGGGAATAAGAATGTAAAAACGGTGTTGACAGCGGGCAGGACAGCCTCATTGTTACGTACAGACAATACTCCCTGCTGAATTCCCAGTCCCACCAAACAAAACTGATGAGACAATATAGGAAGGGTTCCCTAGTACTTTTTTTAAAAGGCAGATTTTCCTTCAGGCACCGTTTTTTATTAAAAGTCAACTTAGCAGCTATGCCACTTCTCAGGTCCAAACACAGGATGCTTAAAAAAAAAAAGAGGAAAAGAAAATTTAAAAAAGCAAGGGCAAGAGTAATCTTTCTTTAATTGAACACTAATAAAATCCACACTGTCTCACTAATACTGGCACTAGGTAGACACGACACCAATACAATGAAGGAAGAGAATGTTTGGGAGGACCAAGGCAATGCGGGTGGGAAAGCGCAGAAGGACAGGCTGTGATGAAAAAGACTCCGTGACGATTTGTTCTGTTTCTGTACTTTAACCTGAATCCCTATTTTGGTGAAGATTTCAACTATTTCACTCCAAGTTGCATAATAAATGACACTGTTGAAAATAGCACTCATTTAAGGAACACAAAAACCTCTTGGTTGCTTTGGTGACAGTGACCACTGTTCATAGGCTTAGGACTGACTACAAAAGCTCCTGCAGTGTGCTTTAGGATTGACGGGTCAGTCTCTAACAACAGACCACACTCCGTGACTGTGCCGTCCACTGCTCAGCTGAGTGGCTCCCAGACCTCCATGGTGAGCGCCCTGCACTGTCAACTATCCTTGTGTTAACAGCAAGGATCACTTTTCTTTTGTTTGTTTCTTTTGAAGAGGAGTTCCGTATGTCCTTACATGAAAAGGTAAAACCCTTATGGTTTTAAATAAGTTAAGGCTACCTGACAGAGACAAGGAATCAGGGCTAGGAGCGATTGTGTGGGCAGCACTTGAGAGTTAAGGAGCCCAAGAATGGTTAGACCTTTCAGCTCAATTAGCTGTTTTCCTTGTTTGTCAGATTATGTGCAAAATAAATTTTGCTATGAAAATCCACTGCCTTAAATCAAGTCATAAAAGTTACCCAGCAGAATCTGTAAATTAACTAGGAAACATGTATCATCTCAATATAATATGATTGTAGGCACCTGAGTGTTTGTCAAAAGTAGACAGTGAGCTAAGGTTTATTATCTATTGTTTTTTTGGCAAGGAAGATTCATTATGAAAAATCTAACAACAACAAAACATACAATTCTGATCAAAATTTGAACACTTTCTGGGTAAATTAATTAACCAAAGGCTACCATACATCTATCTATGTAGATATTTTCCCATTTGTACATGATACCTTTTAGCAGGAAAGACTCATAGTAGGACCCTGAATTTGGGAGAGGTAAAAAAAAAAAAAAAACAATTCTGGACATTAAATAAACACATTATGTTTTCCCTTCAAGTTATTTAGCCTTCTTTAACATAATCACACACATACACACACACAAAGGTGCAGCACCAATACATCTACTCAACTTCAATTTAAAAAAATTAAAGATACCATCAAAACTTGGAAAAAAAAAATCAATGCATCATAACTTAGTCTCTTTTTTAGAGTGAAGAACTCCAGTTAAAAAAACAAAGAACAAAACCCAGAAGTTGATGAGCTGATTAGAAAATAAGAGTATAAATAATGTCAGTGTAGCAGCAAAATACAGTTACTGTTAACATTCCGATGCACCTCATTTATCATTTTGTGCAAGAAAAATGACCACGGTCTGGCCGATTCCAGATTTCAAACTAAATATAAACTCATACTTAACTCAGCGAATGATGCTTATTTGAAAATAAATGAATTAAATTCACATCTCACAGAAGTTACTTTTATAGACATAAATCATGTAGCAAACAAAGTACAAAATAAATATCAATGGCAAAAAATATTGGAATCCATTTTTATAGCTGAATTTGGAGTGTGAGGAAACATGATTTACAATATACGTATTTTACATCATCTTCGGTCTCTCTTATGCGATCGAGGTAAAGCCAGCCATCTGAGTGTGATTAATGTTTTCTGTTTCTTTCTTTCTTTCTTTTTTTTTTTTTGAATTTCACTGAACTGTAGCCGTTCGATTGCAGAAGTCTATCTCGGACTTAGCTAGACCACAGAAGGTTTTATCCCACCAGGGTCTGTGCTTTGTGTTATTCTTCTCAACTTTCTCTCATCTTCCAAAATGACAGGCTTTAATCCAAGAAAACCTCTAACAACCCAAGAAGAAAACACCTGCTGGCTCTTGGGCAGTATCCTGTGTGTGGCTACAAAACTTTTCACCCCAGGTGTTTGTCCACAGGGAATGAAGACTAGGGGTGAGGAGGCTTGGAGAGGCAGCGGAGAGGGGTGCACGGGGAGCTGGGAGGCGGCTGCTCCTCGGGGAGAGCGACGTCAGGACTGGAAAGGAGAAACAGGCGTGTCAGCAGGAAACACGTTTTCAAAGGGCCAGACGCAGTCAGGCAAACTGTTTTAATGTGAACAGGAACTTTGCACAGAAAATAGTTCAAATCCAAAACATGCCAAGACAATGACAGCTTTTCAAAACAAGGCATAAAAAAGGAAAATGAAATGTGGTAGGGAAAAAGATAAAGGAACTCTTCCCCAGATGTCACTCTGCAATTTCGCACACAATCCCATTCTCCTAGGTCTCTGGGTTATCTGTGCAATGTCATTGGAATAGTTCTTTCCAAACTTTAACATGCATACAAGCCACCTGGAACTTGGTCAAAAGCAAATTTGATTCAGTAGTTGTGGGGTGGGACCTGGGATTCTGCATTTTCTTTTTTTTTTTTTCTTTGAGACAGTCTCACTGTGTCCCCCTGAGTAGAATACCATCGCATTACAGCTCACAGAAACCTCAAACTCTTGGGATTAAGTGATTCTCTTTGCCTCAGCCTCCCAAGAGCTGGGACTACAGGTGCCCGCCATGATGCCCGGCTATTTTTTGTTGTCGTAGTTGTAGTCATTGTTGTTTAGCGAGCCCAGGCCAGGTTCAAACCGCCAGCCCTCCTCGATTTCCCAGAGTGTTAGGGTTACAGGTGTGAGCCACTGTGCCCAGTCACATGTCATTTTTTTAAGTTCTACATTTTTAAATATGAGCAAATGCTCTTTTATTAAACAATTATACACCTTAAAAGTTACTTAAACATACGTATAAACTAAGGAAGTACAAGACAGTTTTTCAAAATGAGAAACTGAGAACACCACATCTGAAATCCCTCACCGTTCTTAGCAAATTTTTTCACATTTCTCATTAAAGAAACATGCCCTGGCCAGGCCTGCAGCTAAGCATGGTGGCTCACACCGGTAATCCTAACACTCTGGGAGGCCAAGAGGGGTTGATCACTTAAGCTCAGGAGTTTGAGACTAGCCTAAGTACAACCAAGACCCTGTTTCTAAAAAAATAAAAAACTAGCTAGGCATTGTGATGGGCGCCTGTAGTCACAGCTGCTTGGGAGGCTGAGGCAAGAGGACCGCCTAAGTCCAGGAGTTTGAAGTTGCCGTGAGTTGTGATAATGCTGAGGCATTCTACTCAGGGTGACAGAGTGAGATGCTGTCTCAAAAAAGAAAATGAAAAAGGAATATTCCCTTTCGATTCAGGGGAGGACAGTCAAGGCAGGTGACTCACATAGTCTTTTCACTCTGCTCCCCACCATGTAACTGACATGGGGGTGCCTCTCCTCTGCAGTCAGCCCTCTGCTCTGGCAGGCAGGAGTCCCTGGGCTCAGTTGTGTTCAGGATGTATAACCCTGGACATGTCATTGTTCCTTCTCAAACATCAACTTCCTCATTTTAAAATGAGCACTATAACCATGCTTACTTTCCAGGGGGTTGTAACAATTACCATGTGTGCATAACAAGAATTCAAATGTACTAGGTGTTAACTCTTCTGCCAGGAAGGAGTAAGGAGGGCAGTGAAGGCATCAGCTTCAACCCACATGAAAGTAGGCATGGGCCGGAGGAAACCAGGCAGCATCCTGGCAACCTTGAAAGACTCTTTCCAAAGTCTAAATGCATTTAATCTTTACTTTGTGGCCACATGAGGAACAGTGGAAGTTAGCTCGGGATCTTGCTCTATTCATGTGGACAGAAGCTACAAACACTGGTAATTCATTAAATTACTTGTCTTTAAAGTAAATCATCCCTGTGGGGGTAGCAAGCAACGTAAATTCAGCAATTTCAGAAGGAATGAACCTAGGCTACAGAATTGGTTATGCACAAACTGGTTCTAAAAAAAAAAAAAAAAAAGCAAAGTGAAATAAAGTTAAAAATATTTTCCCTCAGCTTTTCCATTTTCTACTTAATCAAAACCCTGAAAACAGCAGCCTTCTGTAGCAGGGGGATTGCTTGAGGCGAGGGTTCGGGTCCAGTCTGAGTAACACAGTGAGACTCCAAACAAAGCAAAACAAGAAAAAACAAAACAGTGGCCTTCTCTGCTCTTTGGCCAGACAAGTTAGAGAGGTTATGAAAGAGACTGCGGGTTTTTGTCTGGAGGAATGATAAGGTACTAAGAAGAGTTAGAACTGATAAGAGATATTGACAGACCCCACAAGCCAGGCCTGCTGAAAAGGAATGTCAGCTTGCAACAGCAGCTTTCCTGGATTACACCTGCGGGTGTCAGAGGTGGGACTTACACCCAAGCAATCTGACTCCAGAGCTCAGTTACTCATTCATGTAATCACTATTTATTCCATCGGTCCTTGCCTCCCACCATTCCAGGCCCCAGGGCAGAGTGGGGGTTGCTTTCTGAAGAATGCAGCCCAGAGTTTTTTTTTTTTTGAGACAAAGTCTCACTCTTGCACCAGGCTAAGGTGCCACGGTGTCAGCCTAGATCACATCAATCTCTAGCTCCTGGGCTTAGCAAGCCTCCTGAGTCAGACACCCAAATATCTGGGACTACAGGTGCCCACCAAAATGTCCGGCTAATTTTTCTATTTTTAGTAAAGATGACATCTCGCTCTTGCTCAGGCTAGTTTCGAACTCCTGAGCTCAAGCAATCAACCTACCTCAGCCTTCTAGAATGTTAGGATTATAGGTATGAGCCACAGAACTGGGTTTAAGACCTCATTTTTTTTTTTTTTGGTAGAGATAGAGTCTCACTTTATTGCCCTTGGTAGAGTGCCGTGGCATCACACAGCTCACAGCAACCTCCAACTCCTGGGCTTAGGTGATTCTCTTGCCTCAGCCTCCCAAGTAGCTGGGATTACAGGCGCCCGCCACAATGCCCGGCTAATTTTCTATTTTTGCTGTTCAGCTGAGGCCGGGTTTGAACCCACCACCTTCGGTATATGGGGCCAGTGCCCTACTCGATGAGCCACAGGCACCGCCCAAGAGCCCATGTTTTAACCACTGCTTGAGGAGCATGGCTCAGAGATGGGCTTGAACATTTATAGTTATATTCAGTCACTTACATAATTGAAATTATTATCATTATTATACATTATAATTATTTCTGGTTGAAATTACTGCTGTCATAAAATGGCATTAGTATGTTAGCAAAGAGGTTTCTTTTGTTGGGTTTTTTTGAGACAGAGTCTCACTTTTTTGCCCTTGGTGCCATGCCGTGGTGTCATTGCTCATAGCAACCTCAAACTCTTGGCCTCAAGAGATCCTCTTGCCCCAGTTTTTCATTTTTTAGTAGAGACAAGGTCTCACTCTTGCTCAGGCTGGTCTCAAACTCGTGAGCTCAAGAATCCACCTGCCTGGGCCTCCCAGAGTGCTAGGATTACAGACGTGAGCCACCGTGCCTGGCCTAGCAAAGCATTTTTCTGCTGAAGATGGTGGGAACAGTCTCGTGCGACATCAGTGGAAAGGTGGGAAAACCCTGGCTGGCACCCTCTGTAATAATATACCTTTCCCTTCTCACTCGATGCCCCACTCACAGGTGGCTGCACAGCTGGCTCTGAGACCTGGCCACACTCGGGCTTTGGCTGCCGCTGTGTCCCCTGCTGGTAGCTCCCAGCTGTCCTGGCTCTGACCCATGACCATGCCTACTGCTCAGACAGGCATGGAACTACGTCTGGGCCTGCCCCGTTCAAAAGAAGCCTTCCTCTGGGAGAGGACAGCAGAGTCACTAAGATAAAGAGGGACAATGAGGGGACAATGAAAGGACGGCCAGACTACTAAAGTGTGGCATTAGCAGGGACCAAGTAACCCAAAGTACTCCAGGACCACGACGAGGTCCTGTGTGGAAGTTCGCCAGGATGAAGAGGAACTGTCCGCAACCTGTCCAGGTTAGTGTCCAGGGAGTATGCAAATCTGCCTTGAAAATCCTGCAGCTAAACTCACAGGAAGAGCACTATGACTGCCAGTATCTCTTCTACTGCCACCGACAAGGTTAGTTTCCACCTTTCAAATTCAGTCTTAATGAGGTTACTGAGTAGACAGGAAACAGAAGCACTTTACCATAAAGTTATCTTGGAACAAATATTAGATATATCTTATTTCTGATTTTTTTAAGTTAAATTAAATTTAATTTTTTTTGTTGTTGTTACAATTGTCATTATTGTTTAGCAGGCCTGGGCCGGGTTCGAACCTGCCAGCCTCGGTGTATGTGGTTGGCGCTGTAACCACTGTGCTACAAGTGCTAAGCTTTAATTTAATTTAATTTTATTTTATTTTATTTTTGAGACAGAGCCTCAAGCTGTCACCCTGGGCAGAGTGCCGTGGCATCACAGCTCACAGCAACCTCCAATTCCTGGGCTCAAGCGAGTCTCCTGCCTCTGCCTCCCAAGTAGCTGGGACTACAGGCGCCCGCCACAACGCCTGGCCATTTTTTTGATTGCAGCCGTCATTATTG
>CAUYRH010047814.1:0-104167 GCA_963574655.1 Perodicticus potto | reverse complement strand
GGCTTCATATACAATCTTAACTATTTTCATCAACCTGATTAACATAGCCCTCCCGGCAATTTCTCCGTGATTACATGAAGACATTTGTATTCTGCATTTAGCAAGGTTCGCCTGTACCCTTCTAAGATGCACCGTAGGTGTGGCCCCACCAATTACCCTCCCTCCACCCCAACCTCCCTCTCCCCTCCCTACTCCTTCCCATATCCTTATATTCTTGTGTTATAGTTGGGTTATACCATTCATACGACAGCTATAAATTAGCTTCATAGCAGGGCCGAGTACATTGGATACTTTTTGCTAATACTTAATTTATAAATCTGACATCAATACTCAGTACTTTTCTATTTGGTGCAATCTATGTCAAATTTTGATATCGATTTTATACTTGTGTTATTAAAATAGTAAGTTCTTATTGTTATATGCCCATAAAAGGTGTAATTAACTTTGGAACGATTATATCATTGCATATTTCATACTATTTTATATATTAAAACTCATACTGATATGTACACTGGAAATGTGAGAGATACAGAGAACAAATATAAAGTCAGATACTCTAGATGCTTCAGTAAGGTGATATAAAAAGGAAAGCTCCTCAGACTGATCTACCTCTTGAAATGTAAGAATATTTGTTATAAAAGTTTATTTTTGTTTGGAGCAAGAAATCCAAGAGCATTAAGGATCAGATTAATCATGCATTTGGGGGAAATTGCAAATGCCTAATAGACAATTTCAAGCCAAATGCAGGAGAAACAAAAATTGGGTGTGGGAGGGGAGAAAGTGAGGAAAATTACATTGTGATATGGAAAGAGTCAGAATAATGCAGAAGCATAATTTGTCAGCCCTCTCCAAAACCCTACATGCAAATGATCTAGCTTGTAAACATAGCAACTATCCTTGTTACAAATACTATCTACTGAGAAGTCTAGGGGAAAGAGTTATAGCCCTGTTCATTCTTACTGACCCAAAACATAGGCCAACACTAAAGCCAATGTTAAAAGGATTAGAGAAATGGGCAGTGTTCTGAAGCTGGTTGCTAAAGAACAGAAACTGCAAAGGGAGGCAAGGGTGAGAGTTTTGATGATGGTCTGTATTCAAGAACCATAACTCGATAAGAGAAGTGTGGTGGATAGCTGAGAGAAGGAGAAAAAACTCAACCAAATAAGCAGTAGATTAGAATGTTAAGGGTCATGTGTTTCCAAGAAAAAGGAAAAAGAAAGTCCAGGCTACGTGTGCTGGCTCACACCTGTAAAACTAGCCATCTGGGAGGCTGAGGCAGGAGGATTGCTTGAGCTCAGGAGTTTGAAATGAACCTAAACAAAAGATAGCCCTGTCTATACTAAAAATAGAAAAATCAGGTAGGCATCATGACACACGCCTGCAGTCCTAGCTACTTGGGAGGCTGAGGCAGGAGAATTGCTCAGGCCCAGGAGTTTGAGATTGCAGATTGCAGTGAATTATGATGATGATGCTGCACTAGCTTGGGCAGCATAGCTAGACTCTGTCTCAAAAACAAAGGAAGGGAAAGGGGAAAAGAGAGAGAGAAGAGAAGGAGAGGGGAGGGGAGGGGCAGGGAGGGGAAGGGAGGAGAGGAGAGGAGAAGAGGGAAGGGAAGGGTAAGGAGGGGAGAGGAGGGGAAGGGAGGAGAGGAGAGGAGAGAAGAGGAGAAGAGGGAAGGGAAGGGAAAGAGAGGAGAGGAGGGGAAGGGAGGAGAGGAGAGGAGAGGGGAGGGGAGGGGAGGGGAGAGGAGGAGGGGAGAGGAGAGGAGAGGAGAGGAGAGGAGAGGAGAGGAGAGGTGAGGCCATGTCTGGCAAGCTTGTCACTATTCTTTTCCTAGGCCCTGGCAATTTGTTCTCTACCTTTCCCCCCTCCCAGAACAAACCATACCTACAGAGAATGAGAGGCTACTTCTAGAGGAGAAATAGTTCTTCATCTCCTTCAATTGTGGTCATGAAAGTCAATGAACAAGGCAGAGTTTTCTGCCGACCTCACTGAGAAACCACCCTGCCAAGGCAAAATTGCTTGTTCTTTCTGCCCAAAAGAATATTAGAGAAAATTAAATTTGTAATTTATACATTTTCCAATTGTGTGGAGTCACATTTGGACCTGGAGGAAAATGTATCATCTGGAAATGGGGATACATGCAATAACTAGAAGTGACACTGGGGAGAAGTGAATGCATTTATGTGGCAACTAAGATGTCTCCTAAAGTCATAAATCAGACCAAGCCCACATGTGCAAATCTGCATGTTTGTCCCTGCAGCAAAGTCCTTAGGAAACCACTATATCAAACACAGCAGATTGTTATTATATTTATCTAACAGCTCTTATCCTTCTGCAAAAGTTACTTTTCTAATCAGGAATCCATCATGCTTTGTCCAGCTAGTGCTGATCTCACCCCCTTGCTAGTCTTGTTTCCAGGTACTGGGAATATAATACTGAACAAAGCAGACCTGGTCCTTGGGTCCTTGAAATTTTCCTTCTAGTCATGAAAAGAAAGGCTGCAAAAGGAAAAAAATAATACATATAAGGTACGTCCAAAAATGATAAATGCTAAAAAATAAAGAAATACAAGGGAAGATGGAAGTTTGCTATTGTTTTTTTGTTTGGTTGGTTGTGGTTTTGGCCAGGGCCGGGTTTGAACCCGCCACCTCTGGTATATGGGGCTGGCGCCCTACTCCTTTGAGCCACAGGCACTGCCCTGGAAGTGCACTATTAATGAATCGATACATGTTTTCAGTAATAGTTACTGAATTTTAATGTACAAAATGCTCAAAAAATTGAAATACAAAGAAACAGAAAATAGCAATCACTTCTGAGTAACTTTTTAAAATGTCTTTTCTTACTTTTTATCAAAAAAGGTTTTCTCCTACATCCAAACCTAGACCTAGAAAATATTAAAAATGCAGTATTTTAAATCTGATCTAACATAAGCACCAAAATATGCCTTTTTATTTCATTTAAGATATTGAAAGATCTGCAAATATTTCAAAATCCACTTTTCTTTGTGTGGAACTGTCAAAGCAGAATCAGTGATTCTTTAAGTATTTTTTCATTTTTAATCTATCTCTGCAGACCAGTTCTATGTTTTCAGAAATATATCATTCATGTGTAATCATTTGACTTCAAACCATGTGCAGAGGAAACACTAGAAGGAAAGGTGTGCCATTTAATCATTTTCAAGGAATACATTTTAAACTATATTTACAGAAACTCAAGAAGCTTTAAGAAGAAAAAAAATGTGTGTCATCAGCTTAGCCTTACCAACTAAGAAAATTCATGCATTAAACATTGCTAAAGGAAATAATGCAGCTTTAGTTCAATCTGTAATTTGTGAGCTATCACAGAGAGTCTGGCTTGGCACCACTCAGAAATGTTCACTGAATGTCATTGTAAAGGTTTGAGAGGACTCTCCAAGGACCAATTAAAGGAAAGGAGAACTAGGAAAGATTGTTCATCACTAAGAAAAAGCAAGAAGAATGGCACTAGATGGATGTGGTTTTCCAATTTTCTTGTGTTGTCTGTAAATAGGGAAATACAAGCTAAAAATAAATAATAATAAATATCTCACCCAGTTATCTGTTTATAATCATTAAGGGTTTTTTTTCCATTACTTTTTGGCCCTATCCTCTCTAAGTCTCTGAACTCCTCCACTCCTAACTTCAAACCAAATAATCCACAACATTGTCAGTTCCCCTTTATCCTGTTTACATACACACACATATATTTCCAACTTGTATTTACGGCATTATGTTACCTAAAACACAAAAATCGAAGATTTTTATTCAACTGTACAAACAAGAAATTTTGTTTAAGAACTATTCTTTATCAACTTAAACTCATTACTGGCCATAAATATTCATGTTTTATGGATTATATGCTATACATGGTTATTCACCATATACAGTTTTGCTGCTAAACCAATTCAGGCTGTATAACAATCAAATGTGGATTCACCAGTTAACTATTTGATTGATGAGACTGGTTGGACTGTATGTTTTTATTACGTCCTTCAGGGAAAAAAAATGTCTTTCCTATTTTCCATATGTGCTGTTTACTCAAACTTTTTTGATATTTGATATTTTCAGGAATACAAGGAGAAAGTTACTAACTGGGTTCATATGCCGAATATTTCCTTTCACTTAATCAGTTTCTGTAAGTCTGCACTATGCAAAGGGAAGGTAAACTGAGTGAGTGAGTAAGTGGGTTCTCTTAGCCATGGATTTTAGTCTTCCCAAAACTGAGGACCTTCTTCCTTCATTGTACTTCTATTTACTCCCAATACCTAGTAATAAATAATAAACTTTTAACAATTACTTGTTATATTAAGAGAAGCTAGAAATCTGTAGAAAACTTAAATGCACTGTAGATTCTATCTTGAAGGGTTCTCTACTTTCATTCTTTTCCCTTTGGGAATTCTTTGGGAATTTAATCTCTGAAACAAACCAGAGCAATTTTTGTTCTGTAATTAAGGGTGGGTAGTCTGGAAAAATAGAAAAGTCTAGTGCTAGGTCCAGTTAGAACAACAAGAATTACTTCAGAGCTTTGGGATGAGTGAAGTCTTGGACTGGGATCGTTTTTAATTAGCAATAATCACACCTTGGATAAACCTCATTGGATATGATGCTGCCACTCATAAAGCTAAAGTCTTGATCCAGAGGCAGTGAAGTAGTGAATCAGAAAAAGCCTCAGATTGAGAGCAACTAGGCACCTTCTTTTAAACAATTTGCCTTTCTTTTCAGAGAACAAGTTTCTCGTGTAAAATTAAGGGACTGAACCACTTGTTGATTCCATTCCTAATTTTTCGTAAGTCTAACAACTTCCACAAAGCACACACTTCAGAATCATTTATAAATACCATAAATACATTTCACACTGACATGCCGAATGTCAAAATGTCCAATGATTTAGGCAGTGTCTGTGACTCAAGGAGTAGGGAGCCAGCTCCATATACTGGGGGTGGCAGGTTCAAGCCCAACCCTAGACAAAACTGCAGATTAAAAAAAAAAAGAACAATGATTCCCTAATGATCTAATTTTTTATCTAATTTTGTTATGACCAATTGGTATGTAAAAGAATAAGTTACACTAAGTGGAAATTAAGCCATAAATAAACCTTATACCACTACTATAGAAATTATCAAAAAAAAGAAATTATCAAAAAATATTTATATTGTTGGTTTACAAGTCCTTCAAAATCAGTAAACTATGAGCTCCTCTAGGGTAAGAACTACATCTTAGTCATTTTTATATCTCCAGTGCATAATATTTAACATAAAAAATTAAGTATTTTTTAATAATTAACATAAACCACATGTCCGAGCTTGGAAAAATCAAGTGGAGGAAAAGTATGCTGACTGACCTGGCTTCAGAGGCGTGGCCACGAGAGTCTTCAGAGCTGTCTGGAAGTCATATTCTATTCCCCTGGTTTATTCACATTCATAAATGTATATTTCAGACTTTATTTTCTATCCTCAGTCCTCCAAAGCCTCCTACTTCATTTTCCCATCAAAAGAGAATATATACCTGCTCCCACACACATTCCCATCAGGATAAGATATGTCTTCCTCCTCCTTCCATCAAGGATGAGCCGGCTGAGCACGTCAAACCCTTCACTTTTACAACAGATCCCATCCTTTCACACAACACTCATTCAGCAATTCTCTTTGCTTTCCATGAAACCATCATGTTCTCTCTCCTTCTACTGTATCTTTTCCAACAATATGCAATGATGTGATTATTTCTCTCATCTTAAAAAGGAAACTCTTCCTTGACTCAACTCCTGCTTATGGCAACAACTTCTCTCCATTTCACTTTGTAAATCCACTCCAATCAGACCTACCACTTTCCTACCAAATCTGCTCTTGTCAGTGACCAATGAACTCCAGCTAAATTAGTTGTCAATTCTCAGCCCTCGTCCTACCTGCCCTGTCCATGACATGTAACTTGGTTGATCATGTCTTCTTTAACATGTTTTCTTCACTTGTCTTCCAAGATACCACACTGTGGAGGTGTCTTCCTGACTCACTTTATTCCTTGAATTCCTCCTTTGCTGATCCCTCTTCACCTTCTCAACCTCTAACCGACAGTGGCATTCAGGGCTCAGGCTTTGGCCTTTTCTTCTGTCTTTCCGTATTACCTGAGCCAGGTTCATGGTTTTTAAAACACGAAAATGCTAGTATTTCCAAACTTACACTAAATTTATACCTTGAGGACCAGCTTTCCATCTAATATTCAAACTTGTACATTTAATTGTCTCTTTAACATCTACACTTGAAAGTCGAGCTTCTTAAACTTACATATCCCAAATCAAAGTCATAAATTTTTTCCTTAATGTTTTTCTCCCAAGCTTTTCCATTGTGAATAATTATATCTCCACAATTCCAACCGCTCAGAACAAAAACACTAAAGTTATTTCTTTTTCGTTTGAAGTTTTTTTTTTCCATTTTTATTAAGTCATTTGTACATAGATCATACATGCATTATGGGATTCGTTGTGTTGATTGTTTGTACAAATTGGAGTGCTTACATGCTACTAATTGACATAGCTTTCACCTCTTGCTTTCTGTTTCTCTCATATTCTGATCTTTAATCCTAGCAGACAGATCTATCTGTATCCTATTAGATAAATCTTTAAAATTCTGTAAATCTAGAATCACAACCACTGTGTGTCACCTTCACTCTGTCCTTTCCACCCAAGACATTATTATCTTTTCCTGAATAATTGCAAACACCTCCTAACTTTTTTCCTATACTCAATTTCTAATTTTTTTAAATTTCAAAATATTAAGGGAGTACAAATGTTTTAGGTTACATGGTTCACTTTTGTAATGGCTGATCCTGACTATAGGTGTTGCCATCACCAAAATACTGTTCACTGTATCTATAAGGTAGATTTTTGCCCCTCTTCCCCCTGGTTGATTTCCACCAGTATGTGTATACTATGGAGTACTACTCAGCTGTTCAGGAAGAAAAATTTACATCTTTTGCAATAATCTGAATGAAACTGAAGACCATTCTTCTAAGTAAAGTATCTCAAGGATGAAAAACCCTGGGCTAGGAATAGTGGCTCATGCCTGTAATCCTAGCCCTCTGGGATTCTGAGGTGCATGAGCTCAGGAGTTCAAGACCAGCCTGAGCAAGAGTGAGACCCCAACTCTAAAAATGGCCAAGAGTTGTGGCAGGCACATGTAGTCCCAGCTACTCAGGAGGCTGAGGCAGGAGGACTGCTTGACCCCAAGAGTTTGAGGTCACTGTAAGCTAAGACATTATGCCCTACCGAGGGGCAACAAAGTGAGAATATCTCAAAAAAAAATTTAAAAAAAGAACAGAAAACAAACAGCAGGTGTTCTCACTATTAAATTAGAACAAACTGATGAGCACACAGAGGGAAGTAAAGCTTCCAACTTCTTTTTACTCAGGATAGCATCTAGAAGGATCCTATAATGTCAAAGTCAAAACTTTGCAATCTTTTCTCAGCTCATACAAAGTGAAAACAGACATGTACATATACCCAAAAAAGGCTCATCAAAATCATCAGGCCCTTGGCCGGGTGGTGTGGCAGGCGTCTGTAGTCCCAGCTCCTTAGGAGGAGGAGCCGGGAGACTCACTTGAGCCCAGGAATTGGAGGTTGCTGTGAGCTGTGATGCCACGGCACCCTATCCAGGGTAACAGCTTGAGGCTCTGTCTCAAAAAAAAAAAAAAAAAATCAGGCGCCTTATGTCATGTCTAACCTACTACATCCCCTTCCCGGATGTTTTCCCCGCAGCCTCAATGGCCCCCTTGCTGTTACTGAAACACTCTGGATGCACTCTTAATCAGATCTGTGCACTTGCTATTTCCTCGGCCTACAATATTCCTCTCCCAGGTGGCTTGTTCCCTCACTTCTTTTAAGTCTTTACTGAAATGTCAACTCAATGAAATATTCTCGGTCCTCCCTATATAAAGTGTCAAGGAACTGCTCCTTGACAACTCCTAGTAGTTTCTACCTCCTTGTTTGCTAAATATCAGAACATAGTGAGATACTGATAAATATTTGTTTAATGAATCAACTTTTTAAAAAAGTTATAATAACACAAAATCTATACTTTGATAATGTTTTAAAAATAAAACTTATTTTTAAATACCTCAAAGAAATTCATGAAGCATTGTCAAAGAAGAATTCTCTGAAGTCTGTCTTTAATTAATAGAAAGTTAAGTTATCTGTAATTAGCATATAACTCTTTTGGAAATAATGGGATACTAGAATGAGAAATACTAACAGATGAAAATTTCACAGAATCAGCGATTGTTTATCTTTGCTACAGATTTAAACTGGAATTCAATTTTTACTCCATGAAGTCTTAGGAAAAGAGAAACTTTTTAAGTAAATTTGAATGTGATCTTCACTCATTAAAGATAAGATAATTAGATAATGCACTAAAACATAAAATACCCACATAGTACATGCACAGTAGAGGTGTAACAAATGGAAATTCCTATCTTCTGGTTTATTATTTTTAATAGTATTTTATTATTATTTTATGTAGAATTTTTATAATTGATTGTCTAAACTCCAGATCTCATAATCACAGTATTTTCCTAAGCAAGAAAATGTTTCTCAATTATATAACTATTTTCCAGAAAGGAATTTGGTCACAAAGTAGAATAAAACTTACAACTTCTTTTCAGTCATCTGTTTCTCAGGGAAGAAGATTCACTCGAAAGGCAGTGCCTTTAGGAGTTGCCCTATGTAATTCCTATTGCATGTGTTTAACATTTTAAACATGAGGAGTCCGAAATAGTAAAAGTCAGGAACTAAATAGGAGTTGCATTTAAACTTTAAACTGAAAAACAGATTTTTAAAGAGCGAGATGTTGGTAAATGTATCAGTAGCTTCACATAAGAGAATGCAAGTCAGTGTCAAATAAAAGAAAATATAATCATTATTTTGTTGAAGGTAGATGTTTGGCCACCTTCAGATGATTTCTTAGCCTGGAGGAAAGCTTCGGACTATGAGCTGCTGGAAGGACAGTGAAGAACTTAAATTCAGCAAAGTCTGGTGGGATTTAGAAAACAAAGAAAGAGCGTTTAAAAAAATAACTATGAAATTAGTTCCTGATCCTCAGTGTCAACTCTCCTAGTTTTAAATGAGCTCTTGAATTGCACTTATGCTCCTCAAAATGGGGGCTGCTGATCAAAATTTTGGGGAAATAGAAAGTGACTTGTGACTTCTGTTGTTTTAGTGACTCATCCATCCTCCAGACATTCTACTATTTTCTTTCAAAGGTGCTGTGGAATCCATTGTTTAGACCATTTCCCATTTACCCATCAAAGTACCCTCCCTCCGTCTTTGCAGAGTATTATTCAAGGTGCATACAGATAGATTAAAAGGACATAAGGTCGATGGTTATGAGCAGAAATTAGCTACAGTTAGAAAAATAAGTCATAGATATCCAAGGGTTTTGACTTTTACTCTTTGAAAATCTCCCTGGAGAAAAGGAACAGGGAGAAAAATGTCCCTCAAGCTCCTGAAGAGATTTCCTCTCTAGTTAGTCATAAACCTGAGGGACACAAAAAGTGATGATCTAGAAAAGTAAATCAGTATAATGCTTTTACATAACCTCACACAAAAAAATCACTATATACGTATAACCTCTAGCTCTACCTAAAACAATCCTTAATTAAAGTCACTATACAATGAAGCATGCTAAGAGTCATTTCTCCAACCTCTACAGTGTTCCCACTTCTGGAATAGAAAAAAATGTAACTTCCCCTCTTTGTCTGAGTTATATACTTCTGCATTTGCCTTGGTCAATGGGGTAAAAACCTTAAGCTGGTGCACCAGCCTCCGTCGTATCACAAATCTGCCATATAACGGCCATCATAGCCTCTATATTTTTATAAAAGGTTTCAATTTTTCCTTAAAATCATAAAGCATAGCTGGGTACAGTGGCTTTGAGAGGCTGTAATCCCAGCAGTTTGGGAGGCTGAGGTGGGATGATTGCTTAAGGCCAGAAGTTTAAGACCAGCCTGGGCAATATATTCCCTGTCCCTCTAAAAAAAAAAAAAGAAAGAAAGAAAGAAAAGAAAAAAACATCCTTAAAGTATTAAATGGAAAAGTTGTATTTGCCATTACAGTGAATGTTAATTGACTTTTGCGAGGGTTTTTTTGTTTTTTTGAGACAGAGTTCACTCACACCCTGGGCAGCAGAGTGCTATGTTGTCATAGCTCACAGCAACCTCAAACTCTTGGACTCAAGAGATCCTCTTGTCTCCACCTCTCAAGTGGCTGGGGCTACAGTCGCCCACCACAACACTTGGCTAGTTTTTCTATTTTTAGTAGAGATGGGCTTTCACTCTTGCTCAGGTTGGTCTGGAACTCCTGAGCTAAAGCAATCCACCCACTCTGGCCTCTTACAGTGCTAGGACTACTACAGGTGTGAGCCACCATGTCCACCCTGACTTTTTTGTTTAGTAATTAGATTCAGTTTGTACTTACAATAAGTCCAGGAAGGGAGTGAAAAAAGTATCTGTCCAGGTTGACGATGATGCTGCACTAGTAGTCTTACGACTTAAGACCCAAAATCACAAATTTGTGAAAACTTGACCAAAAGAATCTGGAGGCAAAACTTATCCCAATCTTCCCACTTCAGCCTCCCAAATTGCTGGGATTACAGCCTCTCAAAGCCCCTATGTCCCGCTATGTTTTACGATTTTAAGAAAAACTTAAAGCCAAATATAAAAATACAGAGAATATGAGGATATGATGGCTGTTACATGGCAGATTTGTGATACGATGGAGGCTGGTGCACCAGGTCAGGGTTTTTATCACATTAACCAAGGCAAACACATAGGAATATAACCCGGAGAAAGAGGAGAGATTTCATTAGTAGACAAGCAACACAAGCCAAGTGTGAGTGTGTGTGTGTGTGTGTGTGTGTGAGGCCTACTGCATCACTACACAGGCTTCCAAAACATTCCTACTGAGACCACAGGAAACATAACCAAATCTCAGCCCTAACTCAATTTACGTGTTAGATTTTGCTCTGCTTTAGATTATATGTAACTGCTTTTAACTGGTCTGAGTAAATGTGAATCCTAGTTCCTATCATGAAATTACTTGTCCTCACTTGTTTATGTCATGCCTGAAAGACAATCATAGCCAAGCAGAAACACAAAACACTTTTCACTCTACAATTAACCACTATTACCATCACCAATACTGCCATGACCACCTCTATTACTCCCACTATCAAACACAAGCTTGTAATCGTTCATAGTACATGGTTTTTGTCAGCAGTATTTTCAAAGTAGCTACAATATATGCAGATGCTTCTTCAACATGTGCATTATTAGGCTGGTGAAACTTTGTTGTAATCCTGGCATTTTTATCAAAAGGAGAACCTTAAAATTAACTCAATATAATTTCTTGTGAAACTTAAGAAAGGTAGAGTATCATTGATGAAATGTGAATTTCATGCTGACATTTCAGAAGGTCATCCATCCCTAAGGAGAGTGTACATACCTGAAGATGGTGAGGTCAAGCTCCTCAGGTTTGAAATAGCTTTGTAGACCTTCTAGAAAAATAGTTTGAAACAAAGTGAAACTAATACTTCACTCTGGTGCAAAATGTGGACTACTCTCTGAGGAAAGCATTCGGAAGAAATTCAACAGATGAGAAGTAAAGTTAACTAGAAAGGTTAGGGAGTATTAAGAAAATAAAATTTGAAAAGGTATCAAGGTCTGCACTTTATATAAAAGCTATGAATAAGGTCAATTAGAATTTATCATCAAATCCTAAAATTTAACAGTGAACATATGAACCATAAAATTTGAAGGAGATATTTTTAGGATAAATAAATCACATCTATGAGTGGTTAATTTATGATACATATTAAACCAAGAAGTAACATACAGTATACAGTAGAAATATATATTTAGAAGAGAAAAAAATGATAAACCCATAGCTGGATAACAGGAATCTGATCGTGAGATTTTTTTTTAAGTACAAGTAAATAATGACAGTGATGCTGGGCGGCACCTGTGGTTCAAAGGAGTAGGGTGCTGGCCCCTTATACCGGAGGTGGCGGGTTCAAACCCAGCCCCAGCCAAAAACTGCAAAAAAAAAAAAAGATAGTGATGCTTTCACACACAATACTATTTGTGTTCCTATCAGCATTTTAACAATAGGCATGATCCAGCACTTGTCTCACTCACAGAGTTGTTTCTTTGTTGCCATTAATGTCAAGAGCATGGACTCTTAAGTCCATTTACCTATGTTTGAATTTTGGATCCGTGACTTACCAGCTAATTGGTCAGGTTTCTTGACCTTTCATGCCTTTGTTCTCTTGGTTCTAAAATGGAGATAAAAAAATAAACACAAACCAAAATAAAACTAAAAAACAAATAAGTAAATAAAGTAAGCCAATAATTACCTTGCAAAAAAATAAAACAAAATAAAATAGGAAAACTTGGCCTGCCTCTCTGCTATTGTGAAAATTAAATGAGATACTCCAAATAAAAGATTTTAGCACATCACAGGATACACAGCGTGTTTCAGAAGTCTCCATACATAGGAAAGAAGATAACAAGGGATATTGGAACATGTTCTCCCTGAGTGGGAGAGAAAACTTTGTGTGTGTGTGGAGAAAGCCAATACGTAGAGAATATTTTATAAAATTCTGTAATGAATACTTTGTAAATAAAGATACATTTATCTATAGCTTCCCAAATCCTCTATGTATGATGACTTTGGGGACACTCTGTATAATAATTGCTCAACTGATTTTTAAGTATCATACATAATAATGTAAAATAAGCAACTTACTGTCAAATTAAGTAGAGTGATTGGGCCAGCATCCTCTTAACAATTTAATTAGACTTTGAAAATTATTTTTTCTTGTATTTATCATGAAATGTTAGATCAAAGACTTTACACAATCGCATAATTGGCTGTTGCCACAATAATGCTACATCACAAATAACCTCATACTCTTGGTGATTTACATCAACAAACATTTGTTTTTCTCACTCCTAAGACTTGGAATTTTGCTGGTCTCAGCCAGATTCAGCAGGACTTGGTTCTAGAGCAAGGTCTCATTCAGACCGGTTTGGTGTGTCTCATGCTTAGGCTTAAGGTCCAGCAACCACCAGGATTATATTCTCATGGTGATGGCAGAAATACAAAGGCAAAGCACAGGTGTGAAAGCATAGTCCAGGCCCCTTTAATATTCCATGAGTCAAAGTAAGTCACATGGCCAAGGCCAACATTGGAGTAGAAAAGTGCACACCATCCTCAGTGCAGAGAGGCGGGAGAGGGGTGAATGTGGGTGAACAATAATCCTAAATTTCACTCCAACTGATTCATTATTTTATTTTATTTTATTTTATTTTATTTATTGAGACAGAGTCTCACTCTGCCAACCTAGGTAGAGTGCTGTGGCATCATCATAGCTCACAGCAACCTCATACTCTTGGGTTCAAGTGATCCTATTGTCTCAGCCTCCTGAGTAGCTAGGACTACAGGTAACCTGTCAAAATGCCCAACTTCTCTTTCTACTTTTAGTATAGACAGAGTTCACTCTTGCTCAGGTTGGTCTCGAACACTTGAACTCGAGCAATTCACCCCCTCGGCCTCCCAGAGTGCCAGGATTATAGGCATGAGCCACCATGCCAGGCCTGATTCAGAATTTTAAAAGGAAGAGTATAGACTCCCACTGTAAAGAAGATAGATAGATATACTCATGATCTATCTTTAACTTTAAAATGAACACAGCACAAGTGACAAATACAGAGGGAAAAATGTAATGGAAATATCAGGCTGTTTCCAAAGACATCCAACAGACCCAGCATTTAGAGCTTCCAAAAGGATAGTGGCATTATGCTGACAACACAAAAATGGTCATAGTATTGCTCTACAGAAGGAACATGCTTCATTCCATAGTGTGAGTATGTCCTTCAATCAGTATTTATTAAAGAGAGGATTTATGCTTTTCAAATAAATGTAATATAGCCTATGGAATCATGGCATGACCTAAATTGCATTAACTACACAAAAATCATTCTACAGTTTGTATGTCATAAGCCACACATCCTTAGTCCCCTCTTATGGAAAAATACTAAGTAAAAGTGAAGTCTTAAAGGAGATAAAAAGATACAGGGATCATATGTCCAGAATCAAATGCATTGTGAGGGCCTTGGCCAATGACATCAGTTACGTTGTAAATGAATTAGAAGTCCCAATTCTGCTTTAGCTTAGAAATCTGATTATCCTAAAGCTTGTAAGAAATCAGCTTTAATCCTCTTTTAGATGTCATTCAACAGGTTCTCTGTCGTACATGGGATACAAATGAATGTTCCTTATCAAATTCTTTCTAATTCACTTTCCTTCCACAGGACATTCTCAGAAATAATTTAAGACTGGCTCTGAAAATTGTTCCAACCTTGAATAACATGTTTGAAGTATAATGTCTCTCCAGCTAGCAAATCATTTATGAATCTCTATTCAAAGCAAAAGATCCAAGCTACTCCACATAAAAAATCGATACAAAATTTTTCCGACATATTATGCCCACTTGTAAGCTGTTCTCTATATAATTCAGTGTCAGCTCAAAATAAAATTTAAAACTTCCTCATTGTCTACCATATTCAAAAGAAACCCAATTTCCTTATTATGTAATTATAGCCAAGTTTTCAAGGTGTCGGTAGATATAATTAAAGTTTCACCTTCTTCAGATAGAGAAAAATAGTATTAGTACTTACACCTCAAACAACTCAAAAGAAAATAAATATTGAGATGGAGCTCAAATTCTGGTCTAGTCTCAAATCTGTAGAAAAATATGAGGAAAAAAGCCACATTTTCATAAATTATTTTGAGTTGGAAAACAAACAAATTTTTCCTTGGTGTACTGATAATTAGGTCATCTTAAGAGGCATAGCTATTAAAATATGCGTGTGGGGGTAGGAAATATATAATATGTATGAAATATGTAATATAATAAACTGAATGTATACTGTTGGTTTAATGCACGGTATGGAGATTTAAAATGAAATTTTATGAAGCTTTATTAACCATGTGTGTTCCTTCTAAGAAAGTCTTAGGACGCATGAGTACTGTTTCTCTCTTAGTGTATATATAGACACTTACACGTGTGTTAAGTGAATCGGTTTACTCTGTGCCAGCCTTACTTTTTTTGTTTTTATCAAGAAGTTGTCATACCAGTGACAGATTAATATTACTATTATAGCTAAAAGAAGATCAATCATTAAATGTCACCATCTTTTCCTTCTAAGATACAGTTTTTTAATATCATTTGGACAGATTATATATATATATATATATATTTACATAAATATACACACACACACATATATATATACTCAGAATGTAGATGCAAGGTGGGAGTACTTAGCTAAGATTATCATGTGTAACTCTCAGTATTTTGGTCCCACTTCTGTTTTTACGAATTATTTACTTTGTGTATCTTGGTAGGAGGAAGAACCTGTGTTCCGTGGGAAGAAAAGCTAAAAAGGCTTTTTTTTAATGGAGACAGAGTCCTGCTCTGTTATCAGGGCTGTAATGCAGTGATATCATCATAGCTCACTGCAACCTCAAACTCCCAGGGTGAAGAAATCAATCCTCCTGCCCAAGTCTCCTAAGGAGCTGGGACTTCAGGTGCACACCACGGAGCCCAGCTAATTTTTTTGGTAGAGATGGGGTTTCACTATGTTGTTCAGGTTGGTCTTGAACTCCTGGCCTCAAGTGACCCTCCTGCCTCAGCTTCCCAAAATACTGAGATTACAGGTGTGAGTCACTGGGCACAGCCAACTCTAATATTTTGGTCTCTCTTACAACTAAGATGACGCATGAACTAAGCTTTGGCCAAACAGATTATAGCTTCCCAAGTTTGATTTCAGGAGCTAGTAAGAAAAGAAATGAGTTGGAAGCAGCAAGAATTTTTCTGCACAGTATTCAATATTCAACAAGCAAATGTAGTCTTCACCTCACCAGACTAATTCTAAGGCATGATTTATGGCTGAGAGTCACACTTCCTGGACACTTTACTCTACAGGCCAATTTCTCCAATTTTCTTGCAATATAATAGCCACTCAAAAATATTTTTAATAAATTCCCTTTCTCTATAATAAGCTAGAATCAGTTTGGGTTACTTATAATAAGGAGTCTGGACTAAGCACACTATTCTGTGGATGATGAAAACCTAGGGCTATACAGGAAAGGTAGCAGGTATGAAATATGCTAACTGTTATATCTGGTGATCTTTGAGGGAACCATATGATATAATTTTCTCATCAGAATTACCTGACTAAAAGAAAGGCTAAAATAGTACTAGCTGGGACCTTCAATTAAATTAAAGAGATAATGAATGGCTTGCCCTTGACATGCCCCTGCTTCTTCCATCATGATTTACTGATAGTTCAGTGGGCAACTTGGAGCTTGCTCATCTCTTCTATTTATTTTTGAGTGTAGATTTTAGGTACAGTTAACAGACTTAAAATATATTCCTAAAATTGCATTCTGTCCACCCACACATATGGTCTCTACACCACTCCCACCTTCCAGGCAGACTATAAACATCCTGTGCTAATTATTTTCATCAACTTCCTCTGGAAAAATCATTCCACATCACCCTGTGTCCTTTTCTGTGTCCCAGTAGGCTTACTGGCACCCTGCGTCATGCGTGTTCCCTGGCCACCTATTTATCTGCTTGGATTTGTCAATGCATGGCAATGATGGCACAATGTCTTTGGCAGGACTTATGCTTGCCTTGACCAAAGCACCTGCCGAATATGTGTAATTCCCGCAGGGTATGAAGGAGTAGCAGATGGCAAGAACCTGAAGTGCTAAATATTGTCTGAGAATTATCTTCATCTGCTTGGTTGAAGCTGGGTGATGAAACACCATAGGAATGAGGAAGGAAATACAAGGCGAGTGGGTCATTTGGTTGTAAGTGCAGATTGTAGAAGTTGCACACATCTGCTAACATTCAGCGGCTAAGAACTTAATCGTATGGCCACACCTGGCTTCCCGAGAAGCAAAGAAATGAGGTCTCCAGCTGGATAACCACGTGCAATGTCAGTGCAACTATGGGATAAGGGAGAACGCAGATGAAGGAGCAACTGATCATCTGATACAGGAGGTGTCATGAGAATTTTAAAAGACAATGCAGGAAGTGTGTCTTGTTCTCGGAAAATGGCATACAAGTGTTGGTTTACTTACTGTCTTTCCATATCTTTCTAGGAAATAAGCTCAGAGGGCATTTCCTGCCATAGAAAATTATTACAGACGATTCTCTCCATTTGCACAAAACTCTCATTTCTTGCTTCCTAGTTGGGTTTAATGTCTGCCACCAAACCATTGAGAGCCATCTGCTCCATCACCCCCTTTTATGTTTACCCAAACTCCCTGTGAGGACCCAGAGACTATGGTTAATTTCTTATCTTCATTATCTTTAGAACTAGTTTCAGTAACTTAGTAGAAAAATGAAAAACAGTATGTTCACACATAAATTATAAGATTCATTCTATTAACGTGGCCCTAAGTTGGAATTTATAGTGAGAACAAATTCTTTTTAAAATAGATTTTATGCTTTGGAACAGTTTTAGGTTTCTAGAAAAGTTAGCCATAAAGTAGGGTTGCTATATCCCCTTTCCCACTAACTGCTCCCCCACCCAGTTTGTCCTATTATGCAATATCTTGCAATAAATAGTGTGGCGCATTCACTACAATTGCTGAACCAGCACTGACACCTCATTATTATTAATGGAAATCCAAAGTTTACACCAAGGTTTCAACAGATGCATAATGTCATGTATCCAGCCTGATAATATCATACAGAATAGTTCTGCTATCCTAAAAGGGCCCTATTCTCCACCTATTCGTCCTTCTCCCTTCCCTCTGAATCCCTAGCAACCATAGATCTTTTTACATCCCTCAGAATTTGCCCCTATTACATCCGGCATACCAGCCTCTATAGTTTTGTCTTTTTGAGAACATAATGTAGCTGGACTCATACAATATGTAGCCTTTTCAGACTGACTTCTGTCAATTGACAATGTGCATTTTTTAATATCTAAAGTTTTTTATTATTTCTTCATATTTTAGTTGCAAAAGTTCTATGCATTTATGATGTTTTGAAATAATGTATACACTGTGGAATGGCTAAATTAAACCAATTGTCATATGCCTTACATATTGATCATTTATTTGTAGAGAGAACAGTTAAAAATATACTTTCTTAGCAATTTTCAAATATACAATTCATTGTTATTAGCTATAATCACTAAGCTGTACAGTAGATGTGCTGAACTCATTTTTCTTAATTGAAATTTTCTAAGCTTTGATAAATAGCACTCCAGCCTCACCCACCTCCCAGATCCTGGAAATTGCCATTATGCTTCCTTCTTCTATGAATTTGACTATTTTAAGTTCCACATAAAGTTGAGAACATGAGATATTTGTCTTTCTGTGCCTTGTTTATTTCACTTAATATAATGTCCCTCAGGTTCATCCATGCAACTGTAATGATAAGCTTTACTTCTTTTTAAGGGCTAAAAAGTATTATAACCTATACATGTGCCGCATTTTCTTTATCTGTTTAACTATTGATGGACACTGAGGCATCTTTCATATCTTGGCTATTGTGACTAATGCCATAATTAGCATGGAAATGTAGCTATCTCTTTGGTATTCTGATTTCATTTCCCTTAAACATACATCCAGTAGTGAAATTTCTGGGTCATGTGGAAGCTACATTTTTAATTTTTGAGGAAATGTCTACTATTTTCCATAATAGCAGTCCTATACGGTTTATAAGGATTCCCTTTGCCCCACATCCTTACCAACATTTATCTTTTTGCTTTTTTGCTAATAACTATTCTGATAGGTATAATCTCACTGTGGTTTTAATTTGCACTTCCATGATGATTCTTGATGGTAAGCTTTCTTTTTATATACCTGTTAGCCATTTGTATATCTTCTTTTGAGAAATTTAACTCCCATTGATTTCTTGCTTTTGAATTATCTGAATTTCTTACACATTTTGGATATTAACTTCATATCAGATGTGTGGAAGAACAAACCTGTGTTTGTGATCTATCACTGTATTTCTCAAAAGGTAGTACTGGTAATGATTATAAGTGGTATGTGGACAGATAGTAAAATAGTAAAATGATTCTGACTTGGTTCTATAGTCAGGCTGTCAAGGTTTGAATGTTGACTCTTCCACTTACAATTTTGATTCAGTCCTTGGACAAATCATTTACCTTCTCTAAAACTACATTTCTTACATTTTTATTATATTAATAATTATATGCTTATTGAGATATACTAAAGTATAATGTAACTGATGATGTTCAGGATAAGGCTAGCTTGGAAAACTTTTTAAAAATGAACCTTTAATAAAAAGTAAGTAAGCAAGTAATGGAAAGGTGGCATATAGGTGTCGAGGTCCCAAGTGTTAAAATGGTCTATTAGCACAAACCAAAAGTAATAATCAAGACTTTATTGTTGTGATAATGTCAGCAAGAGACAAAACAGGCATGAGTTCCCTAATGTACTATCTTCCACCATGGAACAGCACGATGCAACCAGCAGACGACAATGCCCACAAGTGGGAGAAGCTGTCTCATTGCAGAAGAAGTCCAAACAAACAGAAGAGGGCACCTGAGTTTTTGACTGCAAGTCCCTCCACAAAACTACCATGGACTGGTGTGGAAAGGGCCTTAAATGGGCCTGTGAGGCAAAGCCTTTGCGATTGCCTGTGGAGTGGGGCCTGAAAGATCACATGTAGCGTTTTGGCCTGAGTTGGACTCTTTAATAGGTAAAGCAAAATTTGGGACAATGATACTCCAATAACTGAAATTTGAGGAAAAGAACTTTCTATTAATATTGACTTAATTTGAATAGCAAGTCTGATTTGTCAATCCTCTGTTTAACATATCTGATTGACCTCAACGTGTCCAAGATTAACCTTCTTTGACATAGTCTCAATCTAACTTCTATGATCATCTGTACTTTACTCATGCAAAACCATTTCTGAAACTACTTCATTTAACTCAATGTACTAGACTGTTCTATGTCTTCTGAGATTTCCCCTGTGTTTTCTTTAGCCTAGGGTGTAACTCATTCCCTTTCTAATTTATATATTCCTTGGAATCCTTAAATACCTAATTGAAAAATCACCTCCTCTGGGAAATTTTCTCTGGAACTCAACTGACCAATACTGCCACACCTTAATTTCAGAGGTAGTCTACAAATATCTGTTTTACTATATTTTCACTCTGGCATTTTGGAAGTCACCAAGCAAAGTAAGTAAGTCTGTCTATGGACCCGTGCTCTGTGCCAGATATTCCTCTAAAAGCCATTCTCCTCTTTAGTCACTCCAAAATCCAGTATTCCAACCCACAATATAGATGCATTTCCAGTTTTGAAAAACATTCAGTATCATTTCCACTGCATTCTGTTAGTTGAAAAAAAAAAATCATTAAGGTCATCCTATATTTAAGGCTAAGGAATACCCCTACACACATACCAGTCTTCTTTTTTATAAACTTCAAAATGTTAAATGTGGTCTCGGCATCTGTATCTCAGTAGTTAGGGCACTGGCCACATGCACCAGGGCTGGTAGGTTCAAACCCAGCCCAGGCCTGCTAAACAACAACAACAAAAATAGCCAGGCATTGTGGCAGGTACTTGTGGACTCAGCTACTTGGGAGGCTGAGGCAAAAGAATTGCTTAAGCCCAAGAGTTTGATGTTGCTGTGAGCTGTGACTCCAGGGATCTCTACTGAGAGCAACATAATGAGACTCTGTCTCAAAAAAAAAAAAAAAAAAAAAAATATATATATATATATTAAGGTGTCTGTCCAAATGTTTTTGTTACATGGATAATCCTTACGTCATGGCTTTGAGGATGCCCATCCTCAGGGTAGCATCCATTGTACCCCACAGGTAAGTTTTTGCCTCTCACCAGTTTCTGACTCCCCCCGTTTGTGTTACAATATCCTTTATATCTATTTGTTCTCTTGTATGCCATTGTTTAGCTCCCAATTTTTAGTGACAATGTAGTGTTTGCTTTTCCATTCCTAAGATATTTATGATATTGTTTTCCAGTTCCATCCAAATTGCTGCAAAAGGCCTTATTTCACTCCTCTCTATGGTTGAGTAGTACTGCATGGTGTATATATATATATATATATATATATATATATATATTTATTATTTTTATATATTTATATATATAAATGATATATATAGTACTGCGTGGTATATATATATTATATATATAAATGATATATATATAATATAAGGCCTTATTTCACTCCTCTTTATGGTTGAGTAGTACTGCATGGTATATATATATTATATATATATAAATGATATATATAGTACTGCATGGTATATATATATATCATTTCTTTTTATTCACTCACGAGAAAACATTTTCTTTACCCACTCTTGAAATGATGAACACTTAGGCTGATTCCACATTTTTGCAATTGTGAATGTGCAGTAAAATTTGAGTACAGGTGTCTTTTTGATATAATGATTTCTTTTCCTTTGGTTAGATACTCAGCAAGAAGATTGCTGGATCAAATGGCAAGTCTACATTTATTTCTTTGAGGAATATCCATGCTTCTTTCCGTAGAGGTTGTGCTGATTTACCATCCCACCAACAGAGAACAGCGTTATCTGCATCCACTCCAGTATCTATTGTTTTTTAACTTGAAACATGAACAGAAATTTTCCAAAGGAAGATAGACAAATGGCCAACAAAATATATGAAAAAATGCTCATCACCCCTAATCATCAGGAAGATGAAAATTAAGACCACAGTGAGATACCACCTTACCTTGTTAGAGTGTCCATTATTAAAAAGTCAAAATCACACGCATGCTCTGTGATGGGAAAAGTGTAAAAGATTTTGTAAACAAGTTTTCAAACCTTCACTTAACATGTTATTATACTTTTAGATTAAAGTCCTAAGTTTTGGCAGCGCGAGTAGCTCAGTGAGTACAGTGCCAGCCACATACACGGAGGCTGGTATGTCCAAGCCTGGCCCAGTCCTGCTGAACAACAATGACAACTGCAATCAAAATACAGCTGGGCATTGTGGCTGAGGCCTGTAGTCCCAGCTACCTGTGAGGCTGAGGCAAGAGAATAGTATAAGCCAAAGAGTTTGAGGTTGCTGTGAACTGTGATGCCATGGCACTCTAACAAGGGTGACGTAGTGAGACTCTGTCTCAAAGAAAAAAAAAGTCCGAAGTTTTATATTCTGGGTACTAGGATACTGAACACACCCCATATTATAAGATCTAAGACTACAGGTCAAACATGATTTAAGCAAAGCTATTACATAACATACAGTATATATTTTTTTACATACCCTAATTTTTTTTCAAAGTGTGTAAATGTTTTTTGGGTTTTTCTGAGGCAGACTTTTACTGTATCACCCTGGGTAGAGTGCTGTGGGCTTAAGCAATTCTCTTGCCTCAGTCTCCCAAGTAGCTGGGACTACAAATGCCCACATGTAACAAACATAACATATTTGCAAAACCATGTTTGTCATAACAGAAACTTTCCCAAAATAATTGTTAAGAATACAAATTAGCTGTAAGTGCTATGTATTTTTATAGAAAACAGATAATATTAAATAGTCTTGTAGAGATGTCTTCTGGAAAACTTTTCTCCCCTACAATTACCATTGTATTAGTAAGGATGCACTGGTTACAAAGCAGCATCCTTAGCCTAAAAGCTTATATAACCAATTCTGTGGCTCTCATATTTTAATTGCTATTATTTTAATTTGGATTCATCCATCCCAATTTATTCTGGATCAAATCTAATTTCTGAATCTGCAGTACTCTGTTTTCTAGAGTGCTGTTTTAAAAGAAGCTCAATTTGTTGTTCAGTGGCAAGACTATTAGTCTTATAAAGGGAAAACTTTAAATTGTACAACTAGGCTGAAAATGATCAGGTACAAACAAAATCCACCAAACTTGACTCTAGCTTCATAACTTCAGCTTTTAGTTTGATATGCTATGACCTCCAGTTCTGCCCTAATGTAACTCTCTTATCTAGTTATCATCCAAGTCGTCCCATGGGTAGTTCAGGTTTATGCTTTGAATGTATCATTTCTTTCCTTAGATAGAGCTTCCCAGAAAGAAAATGCTTTTATATAAAGGATAGGCATGTTCTAATGTAAAAGTAGAAGGAAAAAACTCTGTGTAGGCAAAGTTAGATGTTTAAAATGTGAATAAATGATTGCATGGTATGATTCTATAACTTTGACTTTAAATGTCACATATCAGTGGCTAGGTTATGACCATGTGGTTTAAAATGTCCCTCTCCATCATGTCCCCTCAAAAATCTAACCTATATCACCTCTGTTCTACTTCGTGAAGTCACATTTTGTTATCACATTTGCCATTCATTATGATTTGTTTTCAATGTTTAATTTTTTCTTATATGTGAATACTGTTCCCCCAACTAGATTGTAAGTAGATTATGAGTTTATATTTAAAATGATGTTTGATATAGTTTTGACACCTTCCTTACCATCTCAATTTGTCTAAATGTAATAGATACTTAATAATTATTTACTTTTTATTATTTAAATTTAATTGAACTACTAAAAATTAATATGTAACTTAGTTCTAAAGGAGGATAAAAAAATTAGCATTGAGTATCAGAGTCAGTTTAATTTTGCATAACTAATTTCTTCTAGTTAAAATAAACCTTTTGTAAGAATAAATTGTTATACCCTTACTGATTATTAAATAAACAAAATAATCATTTATGTAATCACATAATAAGTGATCATATATACATAAACAAAAATTATTCAGCAATAATATAACATGAAGAAAGCATGAACTATTCTCGTGGTAAGAATAAACATAACAAATAAACTACATTTTCTGAGAAAATGTGTAAAAGCTGAAATAATTCTGATGACTTCAGCTTCACTTGTTGACGAAAATTTCATCATTTCATTTTTTTTAATCTCTACATACTAACAGACTAAAAACAGTGACTCCAAGAATTCAACTCAGGTAAGAATGGCATGAAAGAACTTAGAATTGAAAACTTTAATAGTTGAAAATGTTCACTTAGAATCATAGATGGTCAGAGCATGAAGAAATCTTAAGGATGCCTCATATTCCTACCTGACATAAGAGATAAGGCATCTGAGACCAAGAGGTCTTCTGAGATTTGCAATATACTATATGAAAACTAATGAGTAAACAAGGACTAGAAAAAAACAAATCTCTCTTCCAGGGCCCTTTTAATCACAATATACAGACATTCAGCCACTTCTTATGAATAATAAAGTGTATTAGCTTATTTATAAAATGCTGATGTTTTTGAAAAATCTTCTCAAAAGTATGTTTGAAGTTGCCCATTTATTATTTTTTTTAACTTCCTGCACAACATTTCAATACAATAACTGTTAACCTACCTGATTGACAGAAGAAATGTAATTCTCCATATTGTGAAGTTATCTCACAGACAAAGGAAAAACCTGGATTGGGGTGAACTCTTTACCAGGTTACTGCTTAGCTTTCAACAGAGATAAAGTCTAGACAATCAAGTATTGATTTTACATTCAAATATTTCATTGCATTTTTTTTTTTTGAGACACAGTCTCACTTGGTCTCCCTCGATAGAGTGCTGTGGTGTCATCATAGCTCACGGAAACCTCAAACTCTTGGACTTAAGGGATCCTCTTGCCTCAGCCTCCCAAGTAGCTGAGACTACAGGCACCCACTACATTGTCCAGCTATTTGTTTAGAGATGGGGTCTCACTCTGGCTCAGGCTGGTCTCAAACTCTTGATTGAGCTCAAGCAATCCACCTGCCTCAGTCTCCCAAAGTGTCTCATTGTTTTTTTAACAATGAATCTCACTAAAATTAGAGCAAACTTTGAATTTTTTTAAATGCATTTTTTTTCAGTGAATCCATTGGTTTCTCCTCCCTGGTGTTCTGGACAAAGAAGAGAAGAGTTAATGACAGCTTTTTTCCACTAATTTAAGATGTACCCAAAACTTGTAATAAATCATTTCAGGAAATATACTTATGAGTAAAGACTGCTTGCACAGAGTAGGTAATCAATAAGTATATATTTAATGAACAAATCCCTTTTCTAAATAGTGTGGGGCCTTTGATCCCTTTTTGTTTGGAGACTTACTATCCAGTGAGTTATATAAACCTTGTACAAAAATAAGTTGGTGGACCAAAAGGTAAATTATCAAGGCCAGATGCAGGTGCATAATACAGACAATGTATGCTCCAGCAGATAGGTGGAAGGAAGCATCCTTGGAGGTAGGGGGGATGTGGAGGGAGAGGCATGGGGTTTGGCTCCTATTACTGGACTGAATGCTGTTGCTACAAAGAACTTCCTCAGAAGGAAGTAAGAATGATTCTGCAATTAAATCCTTTGAAGGGTTGTTCTACTGTCACCACATAGACAGCTTTTGAATGCAATATGTAGGACAGCATATTCAACTGAAGTGCAAAAATCCTTTTCAAATAAAGCATTTTCCTTATTACCTTAGGATCAAATAATAAATAATAATAATAAATGCAGCTTGAAGAAGGAAAGCCACATTCCCACATTTATTCTTTTTTGTGTGTTTCACCTTAAAAGAAGCTTTGATAGTTTTATACATCAGTCAGCATCCAGCTCATTTCCGTGTTGGTGTGTTAACCTTCTCCCTCTGGACACTTGGGATATTAATATTATCCTCTGTAACAATCATTAGAAGAAATAAAGCATTTACGCAAATACTGCAAATTAGATTAAACTGCAGTTCTGATGTAACCCTGTGACATACAGTTTCTTGCGAATTAAGCCAAATGTACAAGCATTTAATGACTAATCCTTTTAGGTATTTTAATGCCCACATGAAGACTTATTGAGGAGAAAGGGAAAGCATATGCGGTTTTCTGTTAGAGCCTGCCTGCGGGCGGAGGATTGAGCAGATTGGCTTTTTTTAATTAATATTTCAGTTCTTTGTGTTTTGGCGGGCAGATTGCACGTGGCTCTGGTACTGAACGGACAGCTCCTTTCTCTAAGGCTGTGCGCTGGGGGCTGGCAGTCTAGGAGGGCCAGGCAGACCCTGGAGACAGGGAAGGAGAGAAGATAGGGGCGGGAGAGGGAGATCAAGTGCTGAATCCCCTCTTTCTTCTACCCCACACAGCCATAGGCTTACCTCCTCCAGAAATTAACCTACTGATCCATATTGGCAGAATTAGTCATACTAGAAGCCTTCTTAGTTCAGCCACTAAAGGGGAGGAGAAAGCTTGTCAGACCCTCCTCCCTCCCCTGGGTTTACTATAAACAACTCTTCCGATGCTAGGAGGAGACCTTTGAAGATGAGAAGAGCAAAGTTGCCTGCATTTTAGGAATCTTCCTGCAGATGGGGGGGGGGGCGTTCTAACAAATCAAATCTCCAAGAACACACTTTATTTTTATTTTTTATTATGAAATCTTGTTGAATAAAGTAATGGGTACGGGGAGCAGGGAAAGCCTATTCAACCAACTTAAAAAAAAATCAATGATCCTGAAAAATGTCTTCTTTTTACTTAATCAAATTTCACCCTGCTTTTAAACAAAATTTTAACTGTACTTTAAAGTTTTTCTCAGTATTAGAAAAATACATCAGGAACTGTGAGCTATTGGTAACTTGGTAACTACACGTTGCATCTAATTAGCTGGAAACATTAAAATGTCATCAAAAATATGAACTAGAAAATCTAATGAACTTTTAAAATGTATTTTAAAAGTGTCAATGTCCTCTGAGTCCAGGTCTCCTAGACAAAATAACTTATGCATATATCAAATATATCCCACATCTGTGTTAAGCTAGAAACCTACAACATGCATTTTTTGTTTTTTGGAGACACAGTCTCACTCTGTTGCCCCAGGCTAGAGTATTAGGGCATCAGGCTAGCTCACAGAAACCTCAAACTCCTGGGTTCAAACGATCCTCCTGCCTCAGCCTCCTCAATAGCTGGGACTACAGGCTCCAGCCACCATGCCTGGCTAATTTTTCTATTATTTAGTAGAGATGAGTTCTTGCTTTTGCTCAGGAGGTTCTCAAACTCCTGAGCTCAATTAATCCTCCCACCTTGGCCTCTCTAGAATTACAGATGACCACACCTGGCTTCTAACTTGCACTTCGATTCACATTTCTTACTCTGTGGCAGATGATACTTTTACTACTCATTTTCAGGTCTTTCCTTCTTCTGGGCACAAGGGGAAATTATACCCTCCTGCTGCCCTGTGGTTAAGCTGACCCACATGGCTAGATTTGGCCAATGGGTTTCCACAAAAAACTCACTTACTTACAGAAGACCCTTCAACCACCTCTTCCCATTTCTACTTTGTGATAATATAGAAATAAAAATCCCTCTAGGTCTCTGAGCTCCCAAATGGAGAATAGCTACCTGGTGAGATGTTCAAACTCACAAAGGATTGTGTGTTTAAGAGAAATAAACTTTTGCTATATTAAGTCACAGAGATTTGGGAGTTGTTTTTTACCCAGAGTGTAGTGTCTCTTAATATAATTAATAAACAGCTTTATAATAATAGGGCCGTGTATACATGGTCAAAATAGTCAAGGACTGACTTTCCTTGGGACATTACAAACCAATGCTATAAATAAAATGCAAGACAGATGGGTAATTTTTAATTTTCTCGTAGCCACATTTTTAAAAAAAGCAAGTAAGTTAACTTTTAATAATATTCTGTCTTTTTTGTTATATCCAAAACATTAACATTTAATCAATATAAAATCATGAAATATTTTTATACTCTTACATTATTTGAAAATCAAGTATTTTACACTTACAGTACATCTTAACTTAAACTAGCTTCATTTAAAATTACCAATACTTTCTAATCAAAGAATGCCAAGCACACACTGGTCATTGACATTTGGCTTATAACTTGTTGCAGGAAGAGGACACTCATCACGAGGAAGCGTGGACTATCTCAGTAAGAGAGTGTTAGAACAGACTTATTCTGGGATTTGGGACTTTGCTGCGCTGATTTCAGGTATGGTCCATGGAAGCAGACGTTCAGACTGTAATGAGTGCTCTTAAAAGTGGGGACAACTCTAACTCTAAAGTTAGAGTGCTCTAAAAGTGGGGGCATCTCTACGAACTGTTTATAGGAACCAAAGACTAGAGCGAAAATAAAGCTATAATATGTAAGGAAGCAGTAGTCACACATGTTAGCCAGGAGTGGAGTATGCTTGGTATTTTTTTTTTTTTTTTTTTTTGTAGAGACAGAGTCTCACTTTATCACCCTCAGCAGAGTGCCGTGGCATCACACAGCTCACAGCAACCTCCAACTCCTGGGCTTAGGCGATTCTCTTGCCTCAGCCTCCCGAGTAGCTGGGACTACAGGCGCCCGCCACAACACCTGGTTATTTTTCTGTTTTTCACTTTGGCCAAGGCTGGGTTTGAACCCGCCACCTTCAATATATGGGGCCGGCACCCTACTCAATGAGCCACAGGCGCCACCCAGTATGCTTGGTATTTTATGGCTTAGACAATGTTCATATTTTGTCTGTATTTAGATGTAACTAGATTCTTCATGATCACAGAGTGGCCTTGCCTGATGTTGACTGAGTTCAACAGAGAATACTGGCACCATACTGGGAATATCAGACCAGCTTGTACCAACACCATGCTCCAGCTGATAGTACCAGACAAACTCCTAGATGTCAGGGGCTGTTGTTGTTTTTCTCGAAATGTTTACATCAGTTTGCTGATGCTGCCATGACATAATACCACAGACTAGATGACTTAAGCAAAAGAAATTTATTTTTCTCACAGCTCCAGAGGCTGAATATCCAAAATCAAGGTGTCAGCAGATATGCTTTCTCCAGAGGTTTCTTTCCTTAGCCATCTTTTAGCTGTGTCCTCACATGACCTTCCTCTGGTGTCTCCTCCTCTTCTTATAAGAACTTTAGTCTTATTGGATTAGGGGCTAACCTTTGGTCAACTTTAATTACCTCCTTTAAGGGGGTATAGTCACATTGGGAGTTTGGGCTTTAGCACAGAAATGTGGGCGGGCACTACTGAGCCCATAACAGTACTCAATATCCACATGTGGCTATCATTACGGCATATGACAGCACAGTTATAGAAACTCTGATAGTCATCTTGCCTGTTTTCTAAAGACACACCGGCTGGAGAAATTCCTCAATAGAATAAAAAATCTTTTGTCACATTTACTGCTGGTAAAATAGTTCTGGATTTTCGTTTGTTTGTTTCTTTTTCAATGATCTTCTTTCACTGTAATATACTGAGTCATGGTAAAGAATTCTGGAATCAGGTGTTGAGATGGCTCTATATTCTTCATTAGGGTGAAGTCGAATGAAAGTTAAATAAAGGTGAAACATCCCCCTACTTGTCAGCATTTGTTAATCCCCAGTCAATCAATCACTTCTTAAGAATAAGCTTTCTTGCCCAGGTGAGGTGGCTCACGTGTGTAATCCCAGCATTCTGGGAGGCTGAGGCAGGTGGATTTCGTGAGCTCAGAAGTTTGAGACCAGCCTGAGCAAGAGTGAGACTCCGTCTCCAAAAATAGCTGAGCATTGTGGTGGGTGCCTGTAGTCCCAGCTACGAGGAGGCTAAGAAAAGATCACCTGAGTTCAAGAATTTGAGGTTGCTGTGAGCTATGATGCCATGGCACTCTACCAAGGGTGATAAAGTGAAACTCTGTCAAGAAAGAAAGGAAGGAAGGAAGGAAATAAAGTGAAAAAGAATATGATTTATTGTGTCATAAGATCCCTTACTCTATTATTCCAAGCCACCCAACTGGTGTTCTTTCCAACCTGGTAAGAATCATAGCAACACTTTCTTCATGTTGGTTATGCCTTCTTGGATAAAGAGAGGATGCACTTTCTATTTTAATTTCCTAGTAAATTAGTAGTCTTATTTATCTGTGGATATTTCCATGTTCCCTGGAAAATCACCATCTTGAAAGTGACCTTTGGTTTGTTGACTTTGAAAAAGGAGAAGAAATCGTTCAAGTGAACAATTTGAAATCCCCACTCCTCTGTAAAGCTTGGGTGATTTTGGTTATTATAATCTATATAATGATGAGAAACAAATATGTTGTCAAGGTATACAATTTCTATAGTTCAAGGATTTTGAATTTTGCTGTCAGCTGGATCTGAGTCACACTTGGCCTTGCCAATGAAAAACATTAAAATGATGCCTTTCTAGCATTCTGTACTATTCCCCCTCCCCCAAAACCAGAGTCCAGATAATGAATGGGAGAGCTTCCTGCTCTAAGTACAAATTGAATGCTCCAGGGCAGAGCTCCTACATGTGCTTAGTTTTGTCACCATCTAAATTTTAGCATTCAGGTGGAAACACACTTTTAAATGACTAATACTGTTTCAATGAATTTAACTAGGGAAAGAAATCTGTTCACTTTAACTGCTAGTACATAAATATATGAGAAGTAGGTAGTGGTAGTGTTCAATCACAGAAAGAACCTTACGCTGTATTATTTATCAGAACGTCTGCATTCATTACAGACATTTCTAATATATAGTACATATTTAATACATCACAGTCATCTATATGTGTTTCCAATGTCTTTTAGTAGACAGAAGTTCTGATGCTAAATTTAATCTGCAATTTCTCCAAAACGAACAGTGCAAGAAGTGACATTTTCACATCTGAAGATAGCAAAGCACAAACCTATATGGCCCCACTTCACTGAACTTCTTAAAACAGACCTTCCATGATATGATTTACTCTGAGACAGATTGCCAAGATGCCATGGAGGGGAAGAGAAACCAAGAATCCCTAGAGTGGATTTTCTTTCTTTCTTTCTTTCTTTCTTTTTTTTTTTTTTTTTGCAGTAATTTCTTCAGTAAATGCTCTCTATCTGAAGGCAAAAAGAGGGAAAGGGGTGGGCGTCTGCGAGTAAGAGGGAAAAGTGATCAAGAAAGGATTACCAAAGGGTAGGAGTAGTGTAGTCTGTTTTTAGTATTACAACCTCTATCCTTTGCAGAGAACATTCATTGAGAGACAGAAAGAGAATTTGGTAGGGAGGCTATTGTCTCTTTCAAGGCTTTTCATGACCATAGAAAGTAAAGGAGGGCTGAGCAAAAGGTTTCATATTCTATACTTTTCACATGAAAGTCAGTAGAAATATTTGTCTATGATAAAGACAGACCACGACTGAGTGTTGGAAAAGATAAGTCACAGAAAGGAAACAATAGACTGTCTCACTGTTAGGGTTGATATTAACCCAATAAGGGGACCTGAACTGCTCCAAGAAGGCTGGCTGGTTACTGAAATGAAACATACCAAATAACTTTAAAGCACAATATAAATTTCAAAATTGGCTCATATGTATGTGTATATATATATATATATATATATTATATATATATATATATATTTCCGTGCAGTTATAATATAGAGTAGAATGGTCAAATGTTGTGTCTAAAGTTACAGAGCCAGTCAGTGGCAGACTTACTCTATACATCACCATTGTCTACTTGCTCAAAAGAAAAGCCAAGGGGGAGAAATTCATTCTGGCACTTGTCTAATCCCCATATGACACCTACACCCAGAACTGTCTTGAACGGAAGAGGTATTATCACAGCCCACCAAAAACAGCAGAGGCCACGTCAGAAAATATTTTTTTAATGGAATGTCCTGTTGGATAAAATGTGACATAGAGCAGAACTGGTACAAATTTCTGCACAATGTCCTTGGGAATTACGAGCAGGAAACAAATAGTAAGAAACAAAGGAATAAGACAAATATGAATGGGCCAGGAGTTTCAAAACCAAACTATTCAAGGGCAAGTAAAAGACAGACGTGAGGTCTAAACAGCATGCACAGAGTGTGGAGATTCGGCAAGATTACATAATGAAGTTAAGAAAGTGTAAAGGCACACGTTAGCACAGCCAAGTTGAAGAATAAAAGGGCGATTGCACCAGAGATTAAGATAAATAAAATAATAAGGCATTGTTCCAGTACATAAGGAAGGAAAGGTCAATGGAAAAGTAAACGTGGCCTCTGAGAGGCTACTGGGGTAATTGACAGAAGAAGCAGACAAAGCTCTTTTAGGGAGAAAAAAAAAGTAAGTGGAGGCCTTGTTTGCCTCAAAGCTCTCAAAGCTAGGAGGGAAAAGAGGCAGAGACTTGGGGTCAGCGACCAGACAGGTCCATGAGGGTTTGGCCTGAAGGTAAGAGAGGAGCGATGTACCAGGGGTGACCAGAACATGAAGTATTTCAAATGTAGACACACCTCCACACCCTCGCTTCACTGGGAATATACCCAGGATATAGAGACAAAAGTGAAGCAGAAACCTTTGGAGATTAGAAGGAGGGAGTTCAGTCAGAGCAGAATCTTCAGAAAGCAGATGGGCACCCCTATGTGCAGTAAGGGAGGACGGGACTGAAGGGGAGGTTAAGGGCAGATGTTGGGAGAGAAAGAAGGGAGAAATGGGTGGAGAAGAAGAGAAGGAGAGAGGACAGAGAGCTAAAATTGCACCTGTAGCTCAAGCGGTTAGGGTGCCAGCCACACACACTGGAGCTGGTGGGTTTGAACCCAGCCTGGGCCCGCCAAATGACAATGACAAATACAATTAAAAAAATAGCCAGGCGTTGTAGTGGATGCCTGTACTCCCAGCTACTTGGGAGGCTGAGGCAAGAGAATCGCCTAAGCCCAGGAGTTGGAGGTTGTTGTGAGCTGTGATACCACAACACTCTACAGAGGGTGATAAAAAGAAACTTTGTCTCAAAAAAAAAAAAAAACAAAAAAAAATGTATAAGGTCAAAATTTTAATTAAGCCAGGAGGAAATGACAGCTAGCCATAGAAGAGAAGGATGCGGCTGGGCTGGCCACTTCAAGGTCTGCTCCTGGGCTCCTGAATGAGTGGCTTTGGGCTGAGAGGATGTGAGCAACTGAGCTCTAGCTGTAGCCCTGGCCCTATGGTGTGATTGGCTGTGTGACCTTATACTCAGTAAAGAGTGGACTCTATTGGCCTCTGAAGTCTCCTGTAGCCTGATTTTCTTTGGTGTTTTCTGTCCAAGGTGTACAAAATAAACCCTAGAGAAGGAAGGGTCCCTACTAATAGCATCTGTGTAGTAACAATCTCCCTCCTTCCAGATAATAATAGGGAACATTTATTAAGGACTTCCCAGTACATGCAGATCTAAGCAATAGTATATTCACTTAAGCCTCACAACAGCTGAATGAATGAAATGTCAGTATTATTTTCCCCATTTTATAGGTGAAATATTAAATAACTTGCTCAAGTAGAATTGATGCCCAGGTAGGAAGCCCATCTGGACTTGATGCCAATGCCCAGGCCATGTGATTCCACAGCCAGCACTTCCGTTCTGACTCCATTGACAACCTCAGTTACTAGTGAGTCCTGGGGGCCAGCACGGGATTCACAAAGCCACGGCTGCTGTGGGAACACAAAGAGGGAGCAAAAGACTGGCAAGTAAGGCAAGTAAGGCCTGGTTCCCAGGTGCGTGCAACCAGGGGCCCATCACCCCTCAGGACAGGCCTGGCAGTAGGCCAGTCAGGGGAGGGTAGAGACCTAGGAGCCCCACACCTCTGCTGGTCACCAGGGACGCTAGCAGTGCCTCAATTCGCTACTATAGATGACTTCCCCTCAAACATGTCAAGATGACTAATTTCCTCCTACAAAGAAAAGTGCATCAGGCTTCCATAGGGACATTTTCTTTTATCAGTTTGGAAAGGAATGAGATAGGGGATAAATGGTAGAAATACAAATCCTGGAAAAGTTTAGATTCAACAGCAAAGATCAGAGGTAGGAAAAAATACAACTCTGCATTTAGGGCCAAAGCCCTGTGTGAACTTGGCAATTGCTCCCACCTTTTAAGCCTCATGTTTCCCAGCTAAACCTACCCAAAGATTGGAGTATAAGGTGGGATCTCTAGAAACCTCCAAGTGATTCCATTTTCTCATCTTTCCAAAGGAAATACATTTGTACTGACACTCACCTCCTAGGGTTGAAAGGATGAAATGATATAGGTACAAAGCTTCTGAAGGGCTCAGAAGTAGGCCTGGAACTTAAGGTAAGTGTTCAAACAGGGTAATAATTATACAAGTGGTGAGAAAGAGAGTGCTCTCAAGATCAAATGAGTTGATACCTTTCAAAGTGTTGGTCAACTGCAGATGACTTTCAACCCCCCCTATAGCGCTACAAGATTAAATAAGGAAAAGAGATAGAGGACAGCCTGCTTAGGAACTCCTGCATTTCTTGGCCAAAGGGGACAGGTTTCCCATGGGAGAATGAGGTCTTATCCTGAAAAGCTGGCTTCCTGACTAAGGGAGCGCAGCCTACCAGGAGGCTTGCGAGGCATCGTGCCTCCCAGGTCTCTCTGGCTTTGCTGCATGGGAGCGAAGGTCCCCTGACGCGTTAGGGCTGGCCAGGAGGGCTCTGAGTCCTCCCAGGCTGCAGTCCAGGGGGTTGGCCAGTCTGCGCCCTTCCTAAGCCCAGCTTGGCAGGTGTTGCAGAAGGACCAGAACTCCGCTGTCTCGAATGAAGACCTGAGCTCCAAGTTTCCCTGTTATCAAAGAGAGGACTTCAGACGAGAGAGTTCTTATGTTAATTTTTGACTATACGTTTGCAAGGTTCTTTAATTGCTTGCAAATGCATTTTCTCTGAGCTATTACGGAATCTGTGTTGCCCGTTGGCTGCAAGGCTAAGGCGGAATGCAGATCTGCTTTAGGCTTTTGACAAACAGTCTAGGGGGCGGGGTAGGGTCGTGCAGGAGGAGGTTTAAAAAGAGAGAGAGAGAGAGAAAGAGGAGTTTAAAAAAATCAATGACAACCTTAAACTGACATGACTTGGAGAATCTGTCAGAAATGTTAATTTTCCCTAAATATTCTAGAGGTTATTTTTTCTCTTAAATGGTCTGCTTTTTCTCGTTTGCAATTAGGGAACGTTTTATTTCACGTGGCCCTTCCTTCTATCACGGAAAGTGGTGTGATGGGGGTGTGGGGACTAGGAGAGGAATAGCAAGAGGAGGAGAAGAGGTATGAAATTTGGTTACTTGATAATTTGTTAAGACTTATCATATTTGATAACGAGAAAAAGGAAAGGGACCTTTTGAAAGAGACTCCGAGTCAGAAAGAATGGCAAGCAAGCAATTTGTTAGGAAGGAGAAGCAACCTTGTGTGCCTGCGTGGACAGGCCCTTTCTCCCCAAATATTGTGATCCACGTAACTAGATCAAGTTTTAGATTTTGGGCTTCTGCCCAGAATTGCCCCAGTGTTTGGAGCACTCTTGTCCCCATCTTGTCTAATGAAGAAAAATGAAAGAGCTGGGGGATTGGAATACTGACCAGTGAACCCAATATATTTTTCCTGGGGCCACCTGAAACATTGCCCCCATCCACTAACCGCAGCTGTGACTGAGAAAGGTTGGGAGTGAGAAGAGTCACACCACAATAGGTTCCTGGAACAGAAGATGTCATTTCTCAGTCATTAACATCCTGAGTGACTTCTGAAACCCAGGCGTCCCACCTCCCCCACCCCCAAGAGAGCCCTGAGAGCTCCCTGTGCCTGTAGTCAGCTCTAGAAGACCTTAGGCTCAGCACCTCTTGAAAGTCTTTCCAGGGCTCAGAGGTCTGGAGATTCTGAAAGGGGTGGAAAGGTGCGTGACAACAGGCAGAACAAGAACATTCCTAGTTAGGACACAGAAGTCCTTCAGCTAAACTGGATTCTCTAAATGACCTCTGCTCTTTATATTAGTACAAAATAATGAGTGAAAGGAGAGAGGCTGGAATCAGTAAAGACAGGCGCTGATCTTCAGATCTATATCTCTCGTTTTGCTTAATGGAATGAATATTGCCTGCCCTATTGGGTCCTTAGTGTTCCGCTATTCTTTCAAGACCAAGGTCTTTGTGACCATAGAAATTGTTTTCTATTGTGCAAATTTATGTTTGATTATGGAGCTGCATGCCCCATTGGAGTAAAACAAACTAAATTTCATTGTTAGACAAGGTACACAAACTCTTGCTTAAAGCAGTAAGTTGAATGGGGTCAATGTTCTCTCTACCTTCCTCTAAAAAGAAAAGAAGAAAGGAAGGGAAGGAAGGAAGGAGGGAGGGAGGAAAAGAAGGAAGGAGAGAAGGAAGGAAACAGAGAAAGAGAAAAAGGAGGAAGAGAGATAGGGAGTGTTGATTCATATGTATACATATATCAGAGGAAATATTTTTGGTTCAAAATGCTCAAATTACTGCAATCCTTACTCTACTTCACTTAGTATTATACACGCGATTTTTTGGAATAAGTCATTTCAGGCAAAAAGAAAATAAATAAAATCAATTCACAACAGCAAAGGAAACTCTAAGTAGAAAAAAGACCTGAAGAAATACATGTTTGTAAAAGCTATAGCTAGTCACAAATCAGTTTGTAATTGTTCACACAGTGGGTGACAGACTTAATGGAGATGTTTGGGATTGAGTAAAAGCTGGAATGACTTGTATGGTATTGGTCCCGAAGGTCATAAATGGACCTGCAACTCCCCAAAACTCTCCTCCAGATATGGATCCTTACCAAGATAATCATGACATGTATAATTTTTCTTTGCAGATTCCTAAAGCAATTATGGTAGGACATTCACTTCTGGAGTGTGAAGCATAGAAGCAGAAGAAAGAATGGGAGCAATAGGTGCTGAGGGACAACCTCCCCAGGTTCCAGGGTCCAGACTGGGGGCAGGGGGATTTCCATGCCCTAAAGGGCTATTTTAACTGGGCATGTGCCTGGTTGGCCTCTGGTTAAGGCTGGAAAATGTATCTTGGATTTCCTGATGGAAGGACCCTACACAGTAGTCTACCTTATCTCCAAAGCACTATGTCCAGTCAATTCAATTATGCCATCCACTGGAGAATGTGTGGCCATCCCTCTCCAGGAAAGAAGAAAACCAGAAAAAGAGGAATTAACTTTCCTGAAAAGGCCAGTCTTTGGGTAAAGCAGGAAGATATTTATTAATTGCTCAGGACTATTAATTGGATGGAAGGGGGAAGCAGGAGGGGGGTGTCTGCCTGACAGAAACAAATCCCATGTGCACATCACACACACACACTAAACACACCTCACACCTGCCCCAATGAGTTTCTTTAGAAAAGGGGGTGCTGAGCAACCCCAGAGCAGATGGAAGGGAGCATTGACCAGTATGTGCATATGGCACAGATGATTTCCCCAACTTTTCTTTCAAAAAGAAACAGCTTTTTAATTTTTTTTTTTCAGTTGGGACAAGGTGGGAGGGAGCAGTTAGCCAAGTGGTGTTTCCCTACAGTTCAGATGTTAGTGTGGGGAGCCAGGACATGGGGTAAAAGGAAGGTTTTCCAAAGGAGTCCAGGGCCCTGGCAAAGGAGACCTCCAAACTAAAAGAGATGTACTTTGTCCTTCCTTCTTCATCTTGCTTGAGTACAAATAAAAGGTATTTTTTCCCCTCTTTCTTCATAATCTTTAGTTTCCTCCAACTCCACAGGAATTAAAAGAAATATAATAAATGAAACTCTAGTTGATCTTTGTTTAGGTACCGAAAGTCACTGAGGAAATGGGGTGGAGATAGTGGATGGGATAGGAGGATAGAATTTCCAGTCACTGGGTGATGTTCTGATCTGTGCACAGGGGCAGGCAACTGGAGATTATTCTGAGGGTTGTACTCAGCTTGAGGCTGAACTCACTACTCAGAAACATAAGGTTACGTCTTCCTAGTGCAGGGGGCTGCGTGTGGCTCTTCTCCCAGACAGGGAGGAACATGTGGACCAAACACACTGGGACAGCCGGCAGAGCAGCCAGCCACTTCTTCTGGAGCCTCCTGTTTGTTCCCAGGGGAGAGGGTTTTGCGTCTGCTGCCTGGACTTAAGCCGGAAAGGGAAGCCCCTTCACCTTCAATGAAGATGCATCTGACAGTATGGGGTTGCAGGGAGGTTGCAGCTTGTCTGAGAAGGGGCCATCCTTTTCTATTTTTCTGGGACTAGCCCAAGAAGCCAACTATCACTCGCCAGGAAAGCTTAGCTGGCCATTTCCAAGATTTCTTGCCTTGCCTATTCTTCTGGGGGGAGATTTGTACTTTCTCAGGGATAGAGGTTCCTGGGGGCATGCCCTAGATCCTATGGGTAGTTAGGTTCTTTATTTCCTCTGTGGAAATAAATAGGTAAGCTATGCAAGCCTTGCCTCAGACTTGGCAAACAAAGACTCACTGCAAGCATTTTGGGAGTCAGCCCCTCAGTGCCACTGGCACTTCTTTTACCACTTTTATTAAAGATCAAGTTGGACATTCTTCCTTTTTGTCTTCATTGGGATTTCAGCCTCTTTACTTCATTAGACCAAAATATGGGGTTTCAAGAAGTGGGAGAGGGCGCTGGCATACCTTGAAACAGAGAGCGAGTGCTGGCTACTGACCCTGTGTGGGGCTGAAGCACCATGGATCTCCACTGCAGACAATGCATTTCAATTCTTGTCGTGTGCCTTTGTCCATTTGTATAAAGCAAAGAGAGCTGAGTGACAGCCCCACTTAGCCTGCATGAGCAGATCCTAATAAACCCTCCCAAACCCCGACCTCAAAAAAAAAAAAAAAAAGCCACATGCCTGTTTGCCTGCGGCTTATTATTAAGACACCTTCTCAGCTTAAACACTTAAAAGCTAACCAAATGAAATGGCAATTAAGACTGAATTACCCCTTCTACCTCTGAGATGAGTCTGTGGGGCCAGCCAGTTCCTTCCTATGAGATAGACTAGACTTTGCAAAGCCTCAGTATTGCCGGTTTGTAGCCACCGCCACCCCCTCCAGGCACTAGATGACTTGGTGGGGGAAGCTGAATTTTGAATGAAGTAAAGCTCAAAAACTGTTTGAAAGTCAAGAAATCCACTGCAGAGATGGAGATAGCTGTGCGCTGCCTCCTTCCTGCCCTCTCTTTGTAAAATTCAACTTCCAAGCATTTAAGGGTTATTTTGGAGTAATGGTGCTCAAATACCTGGTGCCATTGCTAAATGGTCTATGCCTCCACTGCAAACCCCCCCCCACACACGCACACACACGCACACCCTTACAAGCACTGTTTCCAAAAGTGAAGGAAAAAAACACAAAAGAGGGGGAAAATGGGCTGGGTTGGGGAGTGAAAGACAACATTTTACCTAAATGTAGAATCTTGTCACACATCTTTATTCTCTTGCCTTTTTTCTAAATACATTGCCAGTTACACAGTTGCTTTAGGACAGCAACTCCAGACTGCCCATCACCACGTTATTTGTTTTAAAAGCTGCTGAAAAGTATAAGCCACCACCTGGTTTTGCCTTTCAAGAAGGGAGAAAGAACCAAAATTCGATGTAAATATGGAAAGAGCAGCATTGTTTCTACTTAGGCAAAGGCAGACACCCCAGTCTGGGCAAAATTGATTCCGATGGTTCTTGGAAAAAGCAGCTTTCAGCATCCAGGGAGTGGAACCAATAGGAATGAACACTTACCCATATAAAAGGACGCTTTAATTAATATATAGTTCTATCTCTAATATACATATATTGGGGCTAGATCTCTATATTCACAATAAAATGTGTGCAATGGCTCTCCACAGAGACGAGTTCCCACCTCAGTCGGTATAGAAAAGCATGATAAAGGTTGGAAAAAATGGATAAAAATGTTGAAAGAACCTCCAGTTCCTTATTAGGCGAAGATACAATATTTATTCCTTGTCTCCTGGGATAAATCTCTTCTGCCTATTGTCCTCCCAGTTCTCAGTGCTGATGCTTAATTTTCAAAACTTCTATATTACCAAGGGACCTACGACATCAGCCAAAGAAATACTCAGCAAGTACAAAATCTGTTCCAGGGAGCTGCTTTTGTGCAGAGGGAAAATTTTGTTCCTACAGGTTTTTAAGTGGGTACGAGGCAAGGAGCGATCTGATCCGGGCAAAACCATTACAATTTAGAGCTCTATCTATAGAACATTTTTTTTTCCTTTAAAAAAATTGAAAAATACAAGAAGTTTGGATTTTTTTTACCGATTCTTTTTTTTGGAGGGGGAAATTGCATCGTAAGCTTTCGGAGAAACCCAACATGTCAACTACCTTTCCGGGACTAGTCCACGATGCCGAGGTATTATTACTTTTTTTTTTTTTTTTGAGCGCGCGTGTGTGTGGCGGCGGCGGCGGTGGCGGCGGCGGTGGCAGCTTCCTCTGTCTCTAATCTATATTGGACCGTTATGTTTAATTATAATCTGGCTTTCGGGGGAAGTTAAGGAAGGAAAGGGGAGAAAGTTCGTTATGACATCTGTCGCCAGGGAGAGCAACTCTCTGCCACGTTAAGAAACATTTGCCTTAATGAGCGGGAAAACATAATCCTAATAATAAAGGGGGGTGAGGAGATAGAGATGGGGAAAAAGATTCTCTGAAAGGCAAAGAAAAGGGACTGGTGGAGGGGTAGTAGGTGGACAAGGGGGTGGGGAACAACGCACCCCTTTTGGAATGGGCTTATTCAAGGCAAGGGAAGCAGAAGGGGGGGGTCGCATTCCCTCCCCCAAATGGCTAAGGATGCACAAATTGAAAGATTTGCACAGACTGGAGTTTTCTTAATATGTGGGTAATGATTTTGAGCAGCCCGGGGCGAGCATCTCGGCACGGGCAGGAGCGGAGTTTCAGCGCTCGGTCTGGATGCAGTGCGAAGGCGCGGCCCGGCGCGCTCTGCCAGTGGCCTGGCGCCGGTGCTCCCGCGGCCCCGCAGTCAGTGGCGAGCCTGGTTCCCAACCCCAGCTCCTTGCATAAGTTGGGCAGGGGCTCTGTGTGTGCGCGCGCGTGTGTGTGCGTGTGTGCGTGGTGTCACCCGCACCTATATAGGGTGGGGGATTTTTTCCCGCTCTCTCGACTGTGAGGACGGGGCCGCCCACCCCCGGTTCGCCTGTTCGCCAAGGCTCCCCGGCAAAGGCGCTGAGTCCCGGCTGCAGCTTCGGCACTGCCGGAGCCTTGCGCGCTCGCTCTCCTTGGAGTGCCAGAGAACGCTTCTGGCTCTCGGAGAGAGGCGCTTTGGTTGCAAAATGACAAACCTCAAGTTTTTCTGTTCTCCCCTTTCCCCCTCTTCCTTCCAGATACGTCACGACGGATCAAACAGCTACCGTTTGATGCAGCTTGGCTGTCTGGAGTCCGTAGCCAATTCCACTGTCGCCTACTCCTCCTCCTCTCCTTTAACTTACTCCACCACCGGCACCGAGTTTGCGTCCCCCTACTTCTCCACTAACCACCAGTACACCCCGCTCCACCACCAGTCCTTCCATTACGAGTTTCAGCACAGCCACCCGGCCGTCACCCCCGACGCCTACTCTCTGAACTCGCTCCACCACTCGCAACAGTACTACCAGCAGATCCACCACGGGGAGCCCAGCGACTTTATTAACCTGCACAATGCGCGCGCGCTCAAGTCGTCCTGCCTGGACGAGCAGAGGAGGGAGCTGGGCTGCCTCGATGCCTACCGTCGGCACGACCTGTCCCTCATGAGCCATGGCTCTCAGTATGGAATGCACCCAGATCAAAGACTCCTGCCAGGGCCCAGCCTGGGGCTGGCCGCCGCGGGAGCTGACGACTTGCAGGTAAATAAGCAAGCAGAGAATTTGTCTGCCCCGTCCCTTCGATGCCCACCCCGTCCCGCTCCATTAATGCTGTAATGCTCTGACTGTAAGCCATCTCCTCTCTCTCTCTCTCTCTCTCTCTCTCCCCCCTCCCCCTCCCTTCTTCCCCCCCCAACACACACCCCACTTATGGAAAGTTATCAAAACAATTAGGGAGGAGTATTTCCGCGCTGTCCCTCTCAATTGGATCCAGGCATTTCACCTGGACGTGCTGGCGTCCGGCCAGCTGCGGACCCGCACCGTTGGTTTGTCTTCTAGGACGTCTTTTGTGGAGCGACTTTATTTGACCCTGAGGGGATGCGGTGGGGGAGATCCGGGAGGCTGCCCTTGAGCCAACTGGACTCAGAGTTAGACGCGAGCCGTTGATGGCCAATCGCACCCTCGGTCTCTGTACTTTTCAGGATCTACCCACGCGTCCCCGGCGTTGGTCCCAAATTGAGCCTGTGGGGATCTTATTTAATCAGTGGGGGCCTGGTTTCTTATTAGAAAATTGTTGTAACCCTGAGCTTGAGTAAAAGTTTCACCAGATACATTTGAAAGCTATGGAAAGTAAAGAATAGCATTTGGAAGCCTCAAAAATCCTCCCTAAAGAAAGAATCTGCCCAACGCATTTCACCAGGGTTCGAACCGAGTTTAATACTCTCTGCTGGATGAGCATGCAAACCCCGACCCAGCTGAATGATTCACAGCTTTACATTTTTATTTTCAGGTCTTTACATTTTACATAAGATGCAACTCTTTAAAAAGACAGAAATGAGGAAATGAAGGAAGCAAAAGAGGGAGAAACAAGAAAGAGGAAAGGAAAGTGAAAGACGAAAAGGAAGAAAGAAGGAAGGGAAGGAGGGAGGGACAGAGGGAGGGAAATAAGAAAGCGAGAAGGAGTAAGGGAGGGAAGGAAAGAACTAAGAGTAGAAAGAAGAAAGCAATCCAGACATTGACGAGGCCATCACTCGGGCAAATGATCTCTCTTTTACTTTTTCTTAATACATTTTTGCCCATTGTTTGCCAACAATAGGATTTACAAGTATGCAATTGTATTGTCATAGGCACATTTCAAACAAATGAACCCACAAATGTCCAGTAAAAGAATTCAAAAGACCCAAGTTCGTATTTCCTTTTAGCTGAAAGTTCAGCTCTACCTGAGACTCCCTACTTTTTCAGTCTGCACAAGCTGGCCACTTTCTGCCACTCTCCACAAGAAATGGAGAGATATTCCAAGAGCACAAGTTGGAGACGTAAGAGATCCCTTGTTGCGCACAGAAAATCTTTTCCCCTCACTTACCTCTGAGCAAGGGATTATTTTTAAATTAAAGTGAAAGCCCTTACAGTTCCCACAAAGAACCAAAGCTGCAAGATCGGTGAAGAAGAAAAAAGATTTGGATCCATAAACCTTGACTTTCTAAATGTATATTCACAAAATAATTTTATACGCTCAGGGCATTTTTTATATTTTTCACAAGGATCCCCTTATGTCTCAAGGGGAAAAAAATCTGCCATTCAATGCTCAGCTCAACTAAAACCTATTTACTCCTTTTAATAGCCACGTCTGCTGCTGATTTTTTTGTATCTGTACAAATTTTTTTTCTGTGCTAGGCACAAAGCCGGGCATTTTTCAAAAGAGGGGATTAGAACATTTGTAAGCACCAGACAAAGAGCGAATCCCATGCAAAAGGACACCGTAGTTTATCCAATTTTCAACTTAGTGCCATTCAACTGGTCATTTATGCAATGTCATCCGACCAAACAACATGTTTTACTTATGAGGGGGAAAAGTTTGTTAAGTGAAGGGACCAAGATTTGTTTATTCTAAGAAAATAAACACATTAGTGGTGCGCCAGAGAGTGGGAGGGAAAGCGGTTCCCTCTCTTGGAGAGGTTTGAGGCCCTTTACCATCTACATTTCAGATATTTTGAAACCTTTTCTTCAAACTATCTCTTTTTTATATACTTAATCTTCCTTTTCCCTTTTATTACTCATTCTGAGGCAATAACACTTGTCCTGAGGGAAACGCTTCAAGATACTAGAGGAAGCAGAGTTGGTGTATGATATCTGCGTATATCTTTACATAGATATAGACATACGTGCCTATATCATAATCTGTATCCATATTTATATGTTTAACTACCTTTCTATGAATGTTACATGGCAAGCTCATAAATCTAGCAAGTTATTTTCCTCCACTCTTCTTGGATCAAGTTGACAAAATGAAAAAGAAAGAGTCATAGCTACTTTTAAAACGAGAAATGGGGAGGGAGTGTGTGGGAGAAACCCGTCTCTCTCCTTTTATTTCTTTCTTTTTAAAACATTCATCAGCATATGCCTCATTTCAAATGCAACAAATGTAAATATACTTTTCCCTGCACAGAATTTTAAGTGAAAGTCCAATGGTTTGGAGGGCGGTCTAAGTCTGCCTAACAGATGCAAACAGTCTTGTGGCTTCAGTTCCATCTTTGAGTCCCCTAAAAAGATTTGCTATGGCCAACAAAGGAAACTGTCACACCTTTTCCCATCACCGCTTTAATTTATGCTCAGTCTCCAAGTTTTTTTTTTTCATATTGATTTGATAATCACTTTAAGGCAGAACATTTAAAATAAGAAAGAGCTCGTGAGTAGGTTGAAAAGGGGGGTCTTGCAGGCCTGCCTCAATATGGTGAAAATGGGGAGGCGAAAGGGAGCCAGGGTTGTAAAGGTTGTTTTGTAAAGTGGGTTTTTATTATGCACCGACTCTCTCCGCATTTACTTAACTCTTCACGGGCTGTTGGGTAGGTTAACACCCTTCAAGGCCTCTTTCATGTCCAATACCTCGTTTGTTTGTAAAGGAAAATGAGCCTTTAACACATTTCGATTCAAAAAAAAAAAGGACAGACACAGAGAGAAATTTTGATTTTTCTTAACCAAAAATCAGTCAATCCTTTCTACCTTTCCAGTTCAAATGATTCCTCAACCCATTAGGAGCTTGAAGATCTCCAGTGAGTGAACCCGAAGGTATTTCCTTCATAAGGCCCATTTGAAGTAGCGTATAGGATGCCCCTACATTTGGGGTATAAGAGAACCTCCAGAAGATACCTTGAGTCCTGCATATGAAATAGGTCCTCTGAGCTCCCAAGAAACACACACTCCCACACTAGACACTCTGGGTGTAATCTGCTCCACTCAGAAAGTGCTGAGTATACACCATCTGTATATATGCTGTGTGCCTTGACGGGAACTCAAAGGGTTTCTCATTCTTTTATGCCAAGATGAAAGACTCTCAGGCACTTTGAAGTATAATATTGTGTGGTGATGTAAAATGCATACCTTAAGATTTATACAACTTTTAGATTGTGGTTTTTCTTGAGATTTTTTTTTTCTCGAAATTGTGTTTGGTGACAAGCTTGCTTCAGCTCAATGTTTGCTTTAAAATGTCTACTGAGATGAGGCTGAGGGATGGGCCAATTTAAAAGACTTCACCCACATGGTCATACCTATCAGTATCTATTTGAGTGATTTTATTTATTTTATTTTTTATTAAGGGCTCTGTGGAAGCCCAGTGTGGGCTTGTTCTCAATGGCCAAGGTGGAGTGATAAGAAGAGGTAAGTAAAAACGTGTTAATCCTAAACCTTCTTCTTTTATCTGTTACATTGTTTTGAAGATCTAGCGGTGCTTTTAAACATCAGATCCCTCTGATGATTAAGAAAACAATTATTCTTAGTGAATTATTCTAGTCCCACACAAGCATAACTACATTAAAAAGTCTCCCTGCTTCCACTGAGGCTTGAACCCAGGCTATGCCCAAAAGACTTGTGATGGGAGACATTTGCTGCTCCTCACAGAACAGCAACAGAATCAAAGTTAAAGATAAAAAAAGAAAAAGAAAGGAACGGGGGGGGGGACTTCTCACACCCCCTTCCCACATCTTCAATACTACATCCTCAAGCACAATTTCGAGTTTCTTTAGCCCTAAATGTGCCAGCCACAGTCTGGGTGTTTGAGGTGATGGTGTTAGCTGCTTGAGGCTTTGAGAGATTCTGTGAAAGGCTAGATCATTGAGGCTTTAGGAGAGGCTAATGAAACACCAATATTGTAGCTGCCCTAATTTTTCTAAATGTCCAGAACATTTCTTTCTTCAAGAGAGGGTGGGAGGAGGAGGTGGTGTTAACTGTACTGGATAAAGCTTTCTTGTTCCCATCTGTTGAGGAAAACATCTGAATCCAGAGTTACCCATGGAATTGGAAGGGGAGGGAAGGCAAGAGGAAAGGAGAGAGTTGTTCAGGTCAGGTGCTAAAGGGGGCTGCATCTCATATGTTCCATTTTGACAAAAGGTTTTGAACAATGACATTCTCAGGGCCTCAAGGCAGTGCAGATTTTGTTGGCTTCCCCACTTTAACTGTACCCAGAGCCTCTGAAGTTTATTTTTCTAGCAAGCTAAGTAACCCGAGGAACATGCAAGCAAGAGGGACCAGCTGTTATCCCAACTTCATACGAATTAATAAGACATGGCCTATTCACCAAGACTAATTCCTGCTCCAGGGCCGCAGTTGTCTTTAGTAACCTAACCACTAAAAACTGAGTCACTTCTGATGATATATAAAAAAAAAAAGGTCCTGCATTCCCTCTCCATGTCTTTCAAAGTTTCTTGAAAAATTTGCTTTTCTAAAGAGAGTCATATACCGGTAGAAAGCAGAGAATTACTTTGTGTTTAAACTGGAGATTTCTTAACCTGATTTCCGATGTGAAACTCCATTTAAGTTGAGGAGGAAGGAAAACAAAGGATGCTTTCCTTTTGGAATTTGGCTATTGTCATTGTGGTGTTGGACTTTACATTAAATTTAAAAGAGGTCAAAACATAAAAGAGCTATTCAACTCTGTTATTCACCTGATGGAGATTTAAAGTGTAATTTTTTAAAACAAAAAAAAGAAGAAGGAAAAGTAAACAACTACTGGTATTGCTTCAGAAAGATTTTTCAAAAGAGCAACATTAAGTTTGCCAGCCCAGCTACTGTTCAGCCATATTGAAATAATACAAGATAGGCCCCAGACTGGCGAATATTGAAATAAAATACACACACAGTTGGAGGAAGTAAACAACAACAATAACAAGAATACACAGAGAAAAGTGGACCAGGTGAGAGACGCCTATCAGAGTTTGTACGGAGCTTGTAAAACGAAAAGGTAAGGCAGAGCAATCCAGGCGCACAGAGATGTCGGTGGTGCTGAAGGACAGCGCCACTAATTAGGGACGGGAGCCGGCTCCTCCCAAAGCCCGGCTCCAGCCACTGTGGTTTTGCATTCACTTTCGAACCAACATCACATTCTCAAATGCTTTGAAATTGCACTTGAGCATACAGTAGCTGACAGAGGGTGGAAATTATTTGAGGTCAAGGACAGAAGCTGGAGAGGAGGCAGTGGTGGAATCGTTGAATTTCTGGGTGATAATTTAGGGGATACCCTTCCATCTTCTCATCCTATCCCTTCAAGAAAAAACAAAACTCTTAGGTGTCTACAAGGTGCAAGCTGTGGTTTTATTCTGTCGCGGTTACAAAATTAATCTCCCATAAGAGATGCTTTATTGTTCTTACAGAATTCGGTGCCCATTCGTTTCACCAACAAATCGTCACTGAATGTGCTATTTTAAACCAAATATGGATCTCATAGGAGAATAACAGCTTTAAAGAGAAAGGGAACAGTAACTTGGGGTTTATGCTTGCATCCTTTGACTAAACTCTAATCCCCCCACTTGGAAGGAATTCAGAATTTAGCTGCTGAGTTTATTCTGTTTCAACTAACAGAGAAAGAAAACAAAATCAGTTAACCTGGTTGAGCCCTAGAGAGAAGGGAATGTGTCTGAAACAATCAATGTTCTTGACAATTTATGAATAGATAGCAAGAAAGTGTTGTCTTAAAAGGAGGGGTACGTTCTGCAGAGTTACCCAGTTCCCGTCCCCAGCCTTCCTGTTTTCAAAGAAATGCTAAGGGAAGCCTCTTTTCTCTACAGTCATGGCAGTGCACAGGCCCCTGATACCAATAACTCAGATCAACTTTGTTCACCAAAAATCTGGAGGACCTTAACTCAAGCACTCTGCTATCCAGTCATACCTCATGTACACTCATATTGTCTAACAGCAATAAGAATAAGAATGTTGCCATTCCAGTCTCCAATAAAACATCATTTCTTGAAATGAATATATTTTCACCATTTTCTGTCTTTTGATAAATTCTTGGATCAATTTCCAGAATTTACTGTGGGAGGAAATAGATTTCCTTTCCAAAGGCCCCCTCCCCCCCCAAAATGTTCTTCTTGAAGAAAGACACACACCTCTGTGCCTTCTCAGGAAGCCTGTCTTGGCTTGCAATGGTGTGAACGGGTGGGGTGGGTGTCTCGGTTATGTTTTTCCATGTGATCACTTTTCACTTGTAAAGAGCAAGATATCACAGTCTCAACTCACTCTATTAAGGTGCAATTACATTGTTTTTGCCTGAAATGAAGGCCTGATAGCCAAAGAATGCGTGGTAGAGGGGACAGCAGCGAGGTAATTACCACCTAGAAAAAATATTTGCCACCGCCTTGGAGGCGCAGGTCCCCTCGCGCTCACTCACAGTTAATGGTGTGCGCGATTTTGCCCGCAGCTCCGCCACTCCAACCATCAGAACCAATAATCTTTACTTTACCCTGTGCTTGCGTATCGATAGCTTCTTTCGCCCGGGGCGTCGGCTTTGATATGTTAATATTACTGAGTAGCAAATTCTGCAGAGATCATATTAATGTTGTACGTACAGAGTGGAGCTTTGCCTTCGTTGAATATTCAGATGCTGGGTTTCAAAAGACGTCTCTTGAAGAAATGAGGCTTCTATTTACAGGAGTCGTCTGTGTTTTTAATCATTAAAAAAAAAAGAAAGAAAAGAAAAAAGAAAAAAGGAAGGAAAACCCACTCTTCTTTTCCCCGTGAATCTTCTGAGGCTTCCTCATGCCTCCTCCCCACTGTCAGGCAACGGTCTCTTTCATTTCTTTCTCTGAGTATTTAATAATACGGGAACAATGTTGGTGAGGACGAGGATGATGAAGATAATGATGAACGGATCCAGACTGGAGTGGAAGGGTAGGGGCAGAATTGGGGAGTGCGCTGTCACCTTCAGAGGATGAGAAGCCCTGGCTCTTCCAAATGCGGGTGACAAAGTGACATTTTGGCCCTGGCCTCTTTTGTGAAATCGGATGGCAAACTGAAAAAAAAAAAAAAAAAAAGGTGAGGGGGGGGGAGGAAAAAATGAAAAAGTGAAGAGAGGAAGCGCCCTTGTTTCGCTTTGTGATCATTCTGCTTTGCAGCCCCAGGCTAATTTCAGAAGCTTAAATACCGCTATAGCCTCTGGGCCACGCGGAGAGGGAGCGACCCGGCCACCGGCAGGCAGGAGCTCTTTCCCGATTGCCCGTGGCTACGCAAAATACAAACTACTTTGAATCAAAACGTTTGGGGGGAATTAATATAACCTGAACTTTGCACGTTTTAAGAGAGCTAGAGTTTATCAGATCGCTTAGAGGTGACTAGCACACCAAGGTGGAGGCGTTTACGCTCCCTACAAATACTGTCAGATCTGATTTAATTTCTTAAAAAAAAAAAAAATTCCTTGAAAAGGACCTTTGGCTTCAATTGCCCGTCCTGTGAAGAGCATGCAGGTGGACTTGACCGCCTTCCCTTTTGCTGCCCTCACGGCCGCCCTCAGGCTGCTTGTGCAACCAGGATGCACTTTTCTTTTGCTGCTGCGGGTTTCACCAGGCCCTGAGCCTTGGACCGGGTTCGCTCTTTCAGCTGCTCCTGGAAGAAGTAAGATTGGAGGAGGATGGGAAGCCTTGTTTCTCTTCCTTTGTCGGCGCCCCTGCATTGGAGAGTGGCTACCCGGGAATCTCTCCCTACCCGAACTGGCCAAAACTCATCGCTAAGGCTCATGCAACCTGCCTTAGTTCCCCAATACAGATCGTGCATATTTGAAATCCATTCTCCTTTATCTAGGCTTGGTTTGTTTGGGATCTTTGGGGCGTGGGGGGACGTTCAGGGAAGGGGAGACTGCCTTCCCGTAGCCCACTGCCTTCTCTCTGATTTCTTAGGGCTTTGAAAATCCTCAAAAGTCAAACCTCTCTTTGCATCGAGGGATGGGCATTAATTCCCCCCTCTACACACTGTTATCCACCCACCGCCGCATTAAACTAGCGGGTGTCCAGGAACGGACCTCCCTTTCTTTTGTTCTGCCTGGAATCTGCTCCAGGAGGAGCTCCTTCAGCCCTGGTAATCCAGTTATACCTGTAGTGGTGTCTACCCTCCCCCCAAACAGCACGATCCGCTGCTCACAAATCATCAAAGGCCTACTCGACTGCAATTAAGCGCGCACTCCTTGGCTATTTGCTTACGCTTAGTATCTGCAGCCGCCGGTGGAGGGGTAACATGGGGGGCGGAGGATTAGGAAGGGCGAGAGGCTAGAGGGGAAGCAGCCGAGAATACTTCTACCCACCCAGTTTACACCCGCACCTCGCAGAAACGCAACCTTAGAACAAACAGGGACAGGAAACGCTTGTAATCGCTTACACAGTTTTAATGTGTCAGAAAAAACGAGCGATCACTGGAGATGAAGAAGGGGAGAAGAAAAATCCCTGCCGTTTGTATTTCTTTCATTTGAATTGTAAACATCTGTTTGGCTGTAAGGCGAACAGAACATTTATTTTGCTCTCAAGATTTGGTCTAATTATGTCAACACCGACGCGGCGGCAAAGTGGGGCGGCGCTGTGGCTTTGGAGAGGCTGCGCGCAGCGGCCGCCGCCAGGAAGTATGGATCGCACCTGGAGGGCGCGCAGGGCGTCTAGCCGCAGCCAGGTGTGTTCTGGTGGGCGGGGGGGGGCGCAGAGGCGGATTTAGGGAAGCCCTGGGAGCCTCAGCTCCGTAGAAGAGTCTTGGCTGTTTCCTCTGACTTGATAGCGTGGGAGAAGAGGAAGAGCTCGCCCAGGCATCAGTGCTTGGCTTTCCCAGCCATCTGCAGCATAAACTGTGGGTAACTGTCTTGTCCCACTTCACAGCTTTCACCCTGAGACGTGGTCTGGTGGCTTTTACTCAGGTTGATGAGCGCGCTGTGCAGCCGTTTCCCCTTGCACCTCCTCACAACTTGGGGAGATAAGTAGAGCAGGTGTGAGCATTTTCATTTTTCGGATGGATAGACTGAGGCCTAGAGAATTCCTCACCCAAGGTTGCATGGGTCTCCAGCTTGCCAAGTTCTCACCTGTAGCCCGGTACTATTTCCACTAACCAACACTGTGCCTACAGACACAGGCCAGAAGTCCCCAGCTCCACCAAGAAGAATGTGTCCCAACCACGCTTGAGGCTGTGTATGGCCGCTAAGGACCTGCATCTGTGCATCTGTGTCCCTGGTTTTGTCACACTCACAGAAAGTCTCCAGTTGACTTCTCCCTGCAGCTATTATAAAGTCATTCCTTTTATGAAATCCATCCATGTCCTAGGCAAGAGGCCTTGAGTAAATCCTGATTTCTAACACTGTTACCATAGCTACCCATCAGGATTTGCAGCATCACTGGAAATAAAAAGTCCTATCTCCAACTTTGAAAATAGTGACCTTCATGGAAGTATTGCTTCTGTGAACTAAGCATGGAAAAAGATGAACGCTTGGAGAAGTTCTGCATGAATACCCTGGCTGTGGCATCAAAGCCATTCTGAACTGGGGAGCTAGATCTAGAATGAATATCTCACAATTTCAATAAGAACTGACGTGCAGCACGAGCACCATGAGCCACTTGGACTGGTAACACTGGGATGGCTACTGAACATTGCTTGACGTGGTCCTCTGTTTCATGACTTTCCTTTCTTGCAATTTCATTATTACCATCTGTAGTCTAGAGTCCCTTAAAGAAGACTGGTAACACTGGGATGTCTACTGAACATTGCTTGACGTGGTCCTCTGTTTCATGACTTTCCTTTCTTGCAATTTCATTATTACCATCTGTAGTCTAGAGTCCCTTAAAGAAGTCCCATCTTTTTTGGTACCTTCATTCCAAATGCAGAATTCTGGGTATACTGACCTGTTAATTTTTTCTACATCCCTAAAAAAGAGAAAAACCATTGAGAAGAAAGATAGCAGGTTCCCCATGTTGCTGTAAACTCTACAACTTGCCAAATCTTTAGCCAGAAAGAGAGAGTTCCCCAAGGCTGCAGCAATGCCAACTATCAAAGCAACAGAAATTCCCTTTAAAGATGGTGTGACATAAAAAATAAAAGACCCTAGAGTTGATGGCTAATCCTGAATACAAAATAAATCCTTCAGGCAATTTGTGTGTGCATAAAGCTTACTCTTAATATGCAGCCAGTGTAATTTACCTAATAAATGCCTATTTGAGCATAAACCAAAGCCCATCAGTGGACGTAGGAGAGACTCCGGGTCTAGGGAGCTAGCACATGGATTCAGTGGCTTCCCTGGGAGCAGCTCATTTTCAATACTTGGGGTTTGCTTTGCCTACAGGGGGTCATTTTCCAATGGGAAAGAATGTGATTTAACTCCTTCTTTTACAAAACAAAAACAATAATCTTCTGAATCTCCCTGAATTATGTTGCGACCCTATTGAAGATTAGTGAAGATAGAAGTCCAAAATTATGTCGTTTCCTTCCCTTAGCAGCCCCCCCAAACCCGAAAAATACAGTATACTCAAACATTCTCTTCTCTTACTCATAGTAAACTTGGAATCAATTGGGTAAGATTCATGTGCCCTCAATTGCATACTTGCTAGAGTGCAAGAGAGGGTGGTTTATGTAAGAATATAAATTTGCTTATGATTCATAGAGACTTGTGGGTAGCGGGCTGTTTTTAGAAGAGAGCTATTGGATATAGACATTTGTTTGTTTAACATTTTTGTTTCAGATTGACCTATATGCTAAAGTAATCCATCGCAATTCTCATAATGTTACTCGAAAACCACGATTCATTGATACCTATCTTGCTTTCATGTTCATCACAACTTTTGAGAATTCATTTAAGAGCTTATTTTTAAAATGTATTTTGCATCTATCAATACAAAGAAAGCACGAACAAAAGTGAAATGGTAGCCTCAGGTCCAAGAATTTGGGAAAATATTTTTATTGATATTGCTATTATGTTTTGATTTAAAACTCTCTGGGAATGCATAGTGGGAAAATACAGGAGAATTTGTGTTTCTAGCTCCTTAATCAAGTGTTTGCACAGTTTTCCAAGTTTTTGTGGTATTGGCTGTAAGTTTGAATCCAAGAAATAGATTTTAATTTGACAATTGAGATTATGATCTCTTGGATTTGGGGGCAGGTTCCCAGGCACTGGCATGGGGGTTTTGGCCGAGTGTATAAGAACCAAGTTTGAGGCTGGAGATAGTTGGCTGCCCTGACATTTCCTCTCTCTTCTCTTCTATTCTGAAAGGGCTTTGAAGCATTTAGCCTGGGAATGCTTACAGAGAAAAACTAGTCTACAGTATTTTCAGGGGAAACTTGGGTGACAATATGAGTCATTGCAAAAGTTTTGATATTCTGAATAATCAAGAAATGTTAAATCCATGTTAATAGAAATAAATGAAGCCCTCCTAGCAACAGCAATAAGCCAAGCAGGTTGAAACTTGCATAGATGAATCAGAAAGGATGCTGTCAATTGTGTTTCTTGGAAGCGAAATAATGGACCTAACACAGTCTGTCTCAAAACTTTTGTAGTGACCCACACAAATAAGCAGTGGGAATTCTGGAGAGTACAGGAGTTAAAGACATTGTTCAGAGTGGAGTGAGGTTAACTTGCTCTCCTCTTGCTTCTCCTCCCCAGGTCTGGGGTTCCTTTGCCTTTTGAGATGTTCGCCCAGGTTTTTTCCACCAACATCCCCAGGGAGCACACCAAAATCCGAAACCAAAAATTCCACCCATGCAACATTTCACTTGTGCTGCTTAGTCAAGGAGGGTAAGAGCCACTTGAGATGCAAGTGGTGAGTCCTACTCCAGTGCTTCTCACACTTTGATGAGGACAAGAATCATCTAGAAGTCATGTTAAAATGCATACTCTAGCTCAGGATGTCTGGGGCTGAGCCTGATTTCATACTTCTGTTAAGTTCATAGGACATATAGATGTTGCCCATACTATAAGTAAAAAGGGTCAACATTCATCTGCCCATGTGTCTTCTCTTATCCATGCTGTCCCCTCTTGGGCCTTTTGTAGAGATGAGTCTTAATATTGGTGCCAACAGAAGAAATCAAATGCATGCTCAGAAGGCCAGCCTTGAATTTGAATTTGTCACCAAATCCTAAAAACTCTGCCTTCAGATTGCTCAAAGCATGAGGAGGCAGCCTTTGATCCCCAAACCACAGTCATCATGCTACCAGGTGGACATTAGCTCAGGACTTTTTCAGTGGATGAGGAATGGGGCAACAGGAAACTCTCCCCAGAGATTATCACACTCTTGTCTCCAAGACTGCTTCAGTTCTCATTCGGTTGTGTGAGGACAGAAAATGTGCATTGTGGTTCCTGGAAATGACAAAAGCTCCAGGGGCTTGCTGGACCTTAGAGACAGAAAGCTTCTGTTGCAGGAACCCTAGCATGGCAAAATTGCATTGGTGATTTTTGATATTAACAATTAGCTATCTTTCTTTACTCCCTAATAACAATAATAACAATTACAACAATATTATGGACAACTAACATTTATTAAGTGTTATGGCTACCATGTTCTAGTTCTTGTGCTGGGTCTCTCTGTGTGCGTTGATACTGAGGGCTGGCATGTAGTACATGACCTATTGACACCTTTATATGTTGGAAATTTCTGGAAATGGGCAAATGCCTTTTGCGGTATCTGGGATTGAGTGACTGTAGTACCTTAAGGTAGTAGATGAATGAAGGAAAGGAGATGACAGGTTTTTTTTAATATTTTGGAAAAGACAGTAAGTGGTGGATAAAATGTTTCTATCTATTGCATATATGTGTTTATGTGTATCTGTGTATATACAAACACACAACCATGAATAAATAATACCTACCCTTAGTGGCATTGGAATTCCGGTTTTTTCTTAATTTCTTGCTGTGGAAGATGTCAAACACTGATAAGCCAGTGTAAGATGCCAATTTTCTCTAAAATCACAATTATACGCCCACCATTTTATATGTGATACTGGAAAGGTACATCCATGAGTAGTATTTGAAAGGACATAGTCAGAGCAGCTCTCTGAGATGACCTGGGTGATGTGTAAGTACAATTCTTATCATGTATTGCAGATCCAGAATAGTCTCCTGATATTAACAGCCTCTCCTGTGGTTATCTTTTCCTGTCACTAACATGTTATATGCTTTTATCCCTCAAGGTGGTACCTGTGTGGTCAACCCCACAGACTTGTTTTGCTCCGTTCCTGGCCGCTTGTCCCTTCTCAGTTCTACTTCCAAATACAAGGTGACCATTGCTGAGGTAAAGAGGCGCCTCTCACCACCTGAGTGCCTCAATGCTTCACTCTTGGGAGGCATTTTGAGAAGGTAAGACAGAGGTGTTTTCTGGCACTGTGTGTATGCTAACTGCCCTGACACCACACCCTCAACCCTCTGCCCTTATGTTCTCCATCTGATGCTGCATTCTCCACATGGTTAAGTCTTCTCGTAATTTTTATCAGAATGTGAAATTTCAAAACCTAGTTTTTATTTGTCTTTGGACAGAGCAAAATCCAAGAATGGGGGCCGCTGCCTGAGAGAGAAATTGGATAGGCTTGGCTTAAACCTGCCAGCAGGAAGACGGAAAGCAGCCAATGTCACCCTCCTCACTTCCTTAGTTGAAGGTATGACTTTTCAATTCAGTAAAGTAATTCTGGACAGTTGGAAATTCTTTGCAATTCAGGTCTGTCACATTATACTATTTCATTTTTTTCCATACTGTAAGGCAACACAGTTAACATTACAGTTAATCAATTTCCTGATTAATCTTGACAATGATGATTAAATTACACTTAGGCTAATACTTAAATAATTCATAAAAAATTATTTAATTTGCAAATCTTGGCATGATAGGGGAGAAGACAGTGGAAGATCTAAGTATTTCTTCCATTATTCCCTAAATAACAGTCCCAAGAAAAACTAGCTGTGCTATTGTGATTTATATTATTGTTTATTTTAAAGTTTAGATAAATCTGGTTTAACTCATTATCGTCAGTAAAATATGATCTGCAAGATCCTTTATGTAGAGTTCACAGAAGCCTAAGCATGATACTGAGTCTGAAATCACGTTCTATTAATCTTGGTAAACCTCTCTTAAAGCACATTGAAGTTCCTTGGCTTTCTGGATGGTTGAGCTGAATCTGAAACATGTTAAGGTTAATCAGTAGAAGAGAAGTAGAAACATATATTCCAGGCTGAGGCAAGAGAATCTCCTAAGGCCAAGAGCTGGAGGTTGATGTGAGCTATGATGTCACCGCACTCTACGGAGGACAATAAAGTGAGACTCTGTCTCTAAAAAAAGAAAAACCAAAAAAGAAAAAAATATATTCCCAGAAGTTATCTTTTTCCAACTTTCCTTTTCCACTTTGTTTCTTCTATAAAGACTAAACTTTACACGTTTTCATTTAATCTTTTAAAGAGAGGTATTATTGGAGACTTTTTATCAAAGCTTTGTGGGGAAGATTTTGAATGCCAAAAGAAATTTTCTTACGTAATTCAGAATGCTATTTTTTCAAAAATGAGAGGCAGAGGCCTTTTTGGTCAAGCAACACATGAACACAGTTATGACCCTTTTCTTTCTTCCATTACTTGTCCTTGTGACATGGTTAGAATTGGTGAGCAAAGCATAAAATAAAACATCTACTAGCATTTTTCTCCATTATCATTATATATCGTTTACTGCATAACATTGAGAAGTCATATGCTCTTGACATTCACCTTGGCAAAACTGCTTTGATGATTTTGCTCTGAACAGTAGTCTTTGATCTCTAATGTGTAATGATAATAACAACCACAATAATAATACTGGCAAACAACATTTAATAAGTGTTATTGTTACTGTCTTATAAGTTTTATGCTGTGTTTGTCTCTGTGTGCTGATACTGAGGGCTATATTAGAGAATTTGACCTATCATAGCCCCATGTGGGTTGGGATATTCTAGGGGTAGAGCAAAATAGAAAAAATGACTAATTGATTCAAAAGGGAGACCAATTCTGCTAGTGTTGAATAAAAACATTGGTGAAATTGTAGTTGTCTAAAAACATAATGAAACCCTTGTTCATGTTATAATAGAGGGAATTCAAGAATCATATATATGATAGGACTTGTATGGTTCTCAAACCCAACTGCACAGTAGAATCAATGGAGAAGGTTTTTAGAAAGTGCTTAGGCCCCAGCTCTAGACCAATTGAAATCCAATATGGGAGTATGGCCCACACATCTACAGTCTTGCAAACTCCTCAGGTGATTCTGATGTATAATGATTTTTAAGTACCATTGATCTAAACTCCCCTCAGGTCCTTTCTACTACCCAGGATAGATTGACTATACATTCTCACAAAATTGGTAACTGTTGTGAAAATTAAAGACCTCCGGAAAGAGTTTTCTCCAGTGTTTATGAAAGTACTGGACAATACAAATGGAAAAGCCATAAAAGTGTATGTTCATAATCCCTCTTATTGATTTTCATGGTAGCCAAGAGCACTAGGGCAGCGATTCTCAACCTTACTAATGCCGTGACCCTTTAATGCAGTTCCTGTGGGTCGCGCCCCACAGGTTGAGATCCGTTGCACTGGGGTATCTTGTGTGGAAGTCACTAATCTGTATTAATAGAAAGGGGGCAGGGAAAATACATGAAATGCTAAGGCGACCTCTGGAGCCTTTCCACCTGCTCTCCAGCAGCCTTTCCGTGTTCTGTTCATTTGGCTTCAGCTTGCAGATAACTATTAGCCTTGGCTAATGAAACTTAAAGATTTTATTCTCCCCAGATACATCTTATCTTAACTGGATGCTTTTGAAACCCCTCAACTCTTCTTACTGTTGAATTTTAGGCACTTTGATGCAACTGTAGCATAAATGTCTGAAGAAAAAGGACCTTTCTGTATCTGTCAACTCCCCACATATTTAGACCCTCAAACACACTCTCGCACACATAATTTTTTAAATGTTGTTACTATGTGCAATGTCCTGATATTTTTATTCTATTCCATATTTTTGTGTTCTTCTAAGGTACTCATTATGAACCCACCAAATCTATTTCACAACTCACTGCTGAGTCATGAGTCATGATTCATGGTTTTAAAAAACTACACGTTGTCCTGGGATGTGAGGAAAACCTCATATTTGATGAAGCAGGACATTCCATCTAAGTTGAAATAGGCTTCATTATAACCCTGAGCTGACAAGAAGAGTGACTTTATGGTTGATGACTCTCCCTTATATTTTTAGTACCACATTTCCGTTGCATTGCTGGTGATAGCTGAAGACTCTTTTCTGGGTAGCAAGATGCCATGTTCCACACTGAGCACATGACCCCAAAATAAACAGATCATGCTTCACGGCAGCATTTCTGGAACCTTGATTCTTTTTGAGAAAAGATGTGTCTGATATTTGTTCTCTTTATACAGTTTTACTCTCTATAAACTTCACCATATTTACTGTTTGGTGTTCATAAACTCTTCAATTGATCAAATCTTTTGGGAATACTTTTCCCCCCTCATCAAATATTTTTGCAAAAATCATTTTAGATTATTTTTTCAGAAATTCTAAAACAAGATTCCTAGTCATCTGAAATTGTCAATTTTTGTATAAATCTATAGTTTTATTGGAAAGAATGATGCTATTTTTCACGATTTTTTTTTATTGACATCTCCCCTTTATCTCCTGGATTTTCTATATTAATGCACGTGTTCATTGAAATCACCAAGAGCTAGTAGTTCAGTTCCTCTTTATTCTCTCTGGAAACTGCTACCTGAAACGTAGAGTCATCCAGCCATGACTATCTTTGTAGTTTCTTAGACATCATGAAGGCCTGTATAGTACTGGTGTTTAATTTGGTAATGTATTGAGCACAAAAGATAAGACATCCAATTGACTTTATTCTTCATAGACTTGACCTTTAGAGATAAAGCTCATGATACAACACTTGCCTCTGCCTCTTTCTGGAGAAGATTTGAATATAGATTTACCATCATCAACATTTTTATGCAAATACCAATGAAGGAATTGTGTGGGGGAACCCTAAGGGGCTTTCCATGCAGAGATGACATAATGTTTATAAAGGTCCAATCAGTGAACAGCAAATAAAATGCTTTATGGTGGCAATTCAAATTAGCAATTGTTTTTTCAAAAACAACTCTTGTCACTGATATGACAGGTTTCATCATGATATTCCTAGTTTTCTGTGTTTGCTTTGGATTTTCAATAATTTTTAAAAAATGATTTTAAAACTCATTTTACTGTATTCCTTTTAAGCAAAGTCACTTTATTAATAGCTCCTAGCATCATTTTCAAATCCCTATATTAGGGTCTTTATCTTTAAAGAGCATTTGAGGTATTTATAAAGCAGAAGTTTTTAATGTAAATTTATAATATAATTCAAGAGATCACAATTTTTCTGTTACAAGTATTATTGTACATAGTGACCAATAGGATTAAGAATTTATAACTGACTTTTTTTTCATCTGATAAAGTTGTTTGAAAAATAAACATTGTAGTAAGAAATATACATATATATTTGGAGTCGGGCTTTTTTGGAGTCTATATAACATACATATACTTAACCTAGAATGAGATAGGAATATTTGAATTGAGTCCCATGAAAGAAATACCAGATCTTATTTCCTTTTTACTCACATATCTTCATCTAAGGTTTAAATGTATGGCTAAAGATTAGGTACAACTTCTGTACCTCACTTTAATATGAGCCTCTTTTTTTCATTTCTCCTTGTTAATTATATTACTATGATTGTTCCTTTGTCCATTCTAGTTTCTATAATATCAGAGAAAGATCAGTCAAAACCGTGATGGCTTAAATTTGCTTAGTCCAATGCACTAATCTTCTTGAGGAGACATGGGGGATAATTCTAGACTCTTCTAAAAGTGGAAATAATTCTGTCTCTGAGTTAAAAAAAATTAGCCAATATTATTGTTCTCCTTCTAACACCCTTGCTATATGTTTGTTACTTTTGAATTGGTGGCTTCCCTAGCTGCCTCCTCTGTATTTCATCTCAGAACAATATTTGCAAGAATAAGGAGTCAATGACCTAGTCATCCCCATCTATCACTCTGTGCTCACCTGTGATTTTTCAAGATAGCTGACATTGTAGGGTATTGATACAAGAAACTTCTGTTTGGTTGAGTACGATGTTTCCTCGGTTTGTTCTTCTGCATTTACAAAAGCTCGTATAACATTCTCAGGGAATGCCTGGGTTTGTGAAAGCACAGTTTACAAATAAATACCTTGGCTTGCAGTCTGTGGTGATAGGAGGTCGAATTCTGTGTGTGTGTGTGTTTGTGTATGTTTAAACAGAATGAGACAATGGACAGTGTAAATATATGTCAGCAAAAGAAAGGGAAACCATCCCCAGGTGTTGTATATGATTTCTACTCACTACTTAACTTTAACTTTTGTCACAGTCGCTTATTTCTTTACCTTTAAACTATCCAGGCTCCCAAACCCTGTCCTGCATCTTTCATCTCCTGTGATGACTTATGGTGCTTGCATCATCTCTTAGCCCTCTTTTGGCTGCTGTTCTTCCCTGGGCCCTACCCTTAGACTAATATCATTTTTGAAATAGTGCCTGACTTTGGACTGGTTCCTTCCTTTTGACTGAGCTCAATTTCCTAACTTATAAGTGAAAGCTATACTATCTATAATGATGAAAATAATATGAGCCATTACAAATTAATTCTCAACATTTACAGTGGCTTAACACAACAGCAAGTTATTTTTCACTCATCGCAGTCTGATGTGGTCGTTCCTTATAAGGAACAACCTTCCATAAGTGCCTTCCTCCTTGTCACCATCCCATTCAGGAACTGGCATTGTCCCGTCTATAGCTGTGCCCTCCTGTAGGTCCCAATACTCTGTTCATTTAGCACACAGATGAGGATGATGGTGAAAATACACCACTCCTTACCCACTCTGGCCACGGAGCAAGCCACTGAACTACTGTGGACATTCCATAAGGACTAGTCACAGAACCATACACAACTAGAGAGATGGGGGCGGGATATGCTAGCAAATGTGGACTCTAGCTGGGCAGAGTCTTCTCAGAAATAACTTTATAGTATGTAAAGAAGAAACAAGTGTGTGATGGTTTAGCATCCATATGTACAGCAATATCTGCCCTGAGTGTCTTGTGTAGGATTAACTACATTCCCATAAATGAAATACTTGGCACCAGGGTGTCACAGAGGCACTTAATAAAGATTAGTACCTGTCCTCTAGATTCCTTCTCCCTAAACAAAATGCTGCTTACTAGTAAAATTTACTCAGATTCATAAAACTTTAGAGTTGGAAGGAAATAAGATGGAGTAGTATAAGATCAGGGCACAGTAAGGAATACATTTTGGAGTCAAATGAGCTTGTTTGCCCTCACTTCTACTACCCACCATAGAGGAAGACACACTACCTGTCTGAGCATCAGTCTCCTTATTAAAGCAGTGGTAATAATTCCTTCCTTCATAAGGTGAGTGTAAAGGTTAAATCAGAATATTTGCAAAGCCCTCAGCATGGTGCCTAGCATAAAGTTAATGCTCAATAAATTACAGATGTTCTCAAATGAGAAAACTAAGGCATAGTGAGATTGAATGTCCTACACAGGATTATACAATCAGTTACAGCAAGGATGAGAACTAAGATCTGGTTTGCAACACCTTCCATTTGGATTATCTTTTATAGCATGGACTACGAACAATTGCATTTCTAAGCTACTTCTGAGCTTAACGAAGGTAAAACCAAGGTGGAGAAAGAAGTATCAATCCTTGACCCTGTCTTGCGTTGGATTGGACCCACACACACCACTGCTAGGAATCCTGCACAAGTTTCTCAGACTTTCCTGCATCCAAGCTCCAAAATCCTTGTTCACTAGTGCAAGTTTTTTAAACACTGTTGAACCTTCTGCTGCTACTCAATCCCTCAAAGTCAGAGGGACATTAGATGTTGGTTTATGTTTCTTTTCTGGAATAATTATCAGTATGTCACTGCGCTTTAAAAGGATTCCAGTTCAGTTAGTTACAAGATTACCCAGCAAAACCTCATTCTTATATTCCAGCCAAACGACAAACGGTAGTAAAAAGAAATTCTGTCACTTTGTGTCACAGTCTGTCTTTCATCCTGAGCCTAAATAATTGCATTTCTACTAACTAGGAAAAAAAACCCAACAATTTATCAGTGAACACTTTCCTGTAGGAGAGATCTATCAGTCAAGGGTTCTTGATGCGATTAGTGTGTGGCCTTAGGAAGAAATAATGCTCACTGCATGAAGCTCATAGACTTCAAACGCAGAATCATCTTGCCAAGTATGAGTGACATTGTTTGTTTAGGGCACACTCATCATAAATCATTCTTTTTATAAAGTTTGAATAAACTATTCTCATTCTCCTCACATAGGTACAGCTTTCAACACATGGAGCTAAAAGGCTAGCCTTGAGGGACTTAGGGCATGCTTGAATGTCTGAACGAACCATTGTCTCCAAAGAGTTCCTACACTGTCCCTCTCTAGACATTCCATTCCTACATTAGTCCCAGCTTTGGGATAAACTGTATGTGATATGAAAAGAATAATATACTAACCCTTCTCCATAATAGTTCTAACTGATGCTCGCTTTAGTCAAAGAATTACTTGGAAGAGCCCCGGCATTCCCCTTCTGCACAAACACTCTGGCGTAGTCAATGTTTTCTTGGGCACAGTTTTGCATTTCAGAGCTGCCAGTGGAATTTATACTCAATAAATTAAATGCTGTTAGAACCTGTGTTAGTAATCTTAGGATCTTTTATGGAAAGGGGCTTTTATTAAAGACCAGTAGGCATTATGTTATCTGTAAATTTCTTATTCTAGGCACAAAATATTTTCTATGTAGGAGATTCTGCATTGATAATTAGTTTTATTATATAAAAACATACTTATCCACAATCAATAATTGACCTAAACTCTAAATGAAATGGAGATTGTATCATACAATATGATGGGCTGATAGACGTGGTGTTAGAGTATATCTGAAATTATTGGCTTCCTTTCTAGTATCATTCGCCTGACCTGCATTTTATTATTTCATTCATTTTTGTAAGGAGAAAGGGTGTTTGTTTGCATGAAGAAGCAGGAAAAATAGGATACCACACATATACCCTCATGTCTGATCTTGTGCTCAGGTTTCCCTTCAATTCAGGTTCCTACTCATGGTGACTATGGCACAAAAGGGCAATTGTGTCCAAACCCATTTGCCTCAGTCCCTCCCTTGCCCCTGGGCTCATTCGTTCACTCTGCAAATGAAAAATGACCCTGGCTTACAAACAGGTATCTGCATTCTTTTCTTTTTTCTTTTTTCTTTTTCTTTTTTTTTTTTTTTTTTTGTGATCTAACTTGAAAGCTTCCTTTATTGAACTTTCTGTGTCCTTGTATTTTTCTTCCTACGCTGATCTCAGCTTCCCAAGGTGGGTCACCCCGCTGCCAACGCTGTCTCTTGGGCCACATCTTGGCCAAAGCACAGCACTTTTCCTAGTGACTTTCTTTTTATTTTCTATGGTTCTTTCCTTTCAAAGTTTGTGGCTCAGCAAATGCACTTTTCAGACACTCAGTTTACACTTTGTGCCACTGTTTGCATTTATCAAAATTCATAGATATTCCAATAAAATAGGCTGGAATTATTCCTAGGGATGTCTAACTCCTACTGAATGACAATGGAAGTCTTGGAACGGCCGTTGTTTAATTTGAAACAAATATTTGAGTTCAGAATTACATCTAAGAACAGGACAGGGAGTGATTTTTCTTTTCAATTAAAGTAATTTCAGATAGATAATGCAAAGAATGGTACAAAATTCAACAGTTATACAAAATATGTCCTTTTCACTCTGTTCCCCGTTCAGTTCCCTTCAGAAGAAAGCTGTTATTAGTTTCTCTGTTTCCTTGTAAGGGTACATGTGCATATGCATTTTTTTTTATTTTCACAAAAAATAACGTTCTTTTTTGCACTTTATTTTTTATTTTTTTTTTTAGTATTTTTATGAATTTATTTTTAAAAATAACAATCACAATGACATCAATGATCAATCACCTGTTCTTCCCCTACTACTGGAGGGTAAAAAACTTCTATATGGTCCCAAAGGAAAATCAAGACATTAATATCAGGCACCCTATGTCCAGAAAATGCTGTTGATCCACTGACGTGTTCAATGTACCAGTGCAATTAAAATATATACATTTCCAACTATCCTGCAAAAAAAAATCACTCGAATGACGTAAGTAGCATTAAACCAATTATTCATTCATCCGTTCACTCTGCATCCGTGAAGTTATACTACAGTCACAAAGAAAAATGAGTAAAAGAACTAGTAACAAATAAAGAAAAAATCCAAGCATTGCACTTTATTTTTTTCACACTTTATCTTAGTTTTCACTCTTTTTTCAGTGTTTGCAAGTTATTCATTCTCCTAAACATTCTACTACATGAATATATCATACTTTATTTAACCGGTCCTTCTGAAAATCGTATACGAGTTTTTAGATGTTGGCTATTACAGACAGTGCTGCAATGAGTAACCTTACACTTACATAAATTATTCTTTAGACAAGCAAGTACATCTATTCAATAAATTCCTAGGAGTGGTGTTGCTTAAGGGGCATTTGCATTTGTAATTTTGACATATTGTTGTCTGATTGTTCTCAGTACAGGTGGTACTCTGGTTATGAACAAGACAGCTTCTGTAAGTTTATTCTTCAGTTGTATTTGTATGTAAGTAGGAACAGGCACATTTACCTATTACCTGTAATAGCCTCTGTCTGTAAGTGTAAGTCAAACATCAGTCAGATGTTCATAACTCAGGGCTGCGTGTAGTGGTTGGAAATTTACAATTTATCAGCAATGGGGTAAAAAACATTGAGGTGATAGTACCTTCCTGTACTCTAGCTTAAGTAAGATGCTATCGATTTTTGATCTTTGATAATTTGATTGGTTATTAAAGAAAAGTTGCCTGTATCATGAAGGAGGTTTAGCACATCGTTAGACTTTTTGTGAGCTTTTTTGTCTATTGATTTGGCTTTGTATCTAAGGGGTAATTCTTATTACCTTTCCTATTGATTTTTAAGTACTCAGTGTATGTTAGGAAAATTGGCTCATTATACATTAGTATATCTTAGTATGTCTTTGATATGAGTTGCGGACCTTGACACTGCCAGCATTCATGTCTTTCTATTGCTTCAGGTTTCTGTTTGCTTGTTATTTATTCATCTATTTATTTGTTTATTTACAGAGTCTCAAGCTGTCACCCTGGGTACACTGCTGTGGCGTCATAGCTCACAGCAACCTCAAACTCTGAGGCTTAAGCGATTCTCTTGCCTCAACATCCCAAGTAGCTGGGACTACAGGTGCCCACCACAACGCCCAGCTACTTTTTTGTGCAGTTGTCACTGTTGTTTAGCAGGCCCAGGCCGGGTTCAAACCTGCCAGCCCCAGTGCTTGTGGCCAGTACCCTACCCACTGGACTACAGATGCCGCCTGCTCGTTCGTTTAGATCTTTGTCATGCAGAGCTTTTGGTATTGACACAATCGTGTTTCTCTTATTGCACAGCTTTTAGTTTCTATTACAATAATTTTAAAGATTTTTTTGATTCCAAGTTTATAAAAGAATTATTCTATGTTGTCTTCTAACTACATTGTGGGTTTTATTATGCTTAAATCTCTGATCCATCTGGACTTTGTTTTGTTGCTAGATGCAGAGTATAAGTCCAAATTTGTTTTTTTTCTTGTGATTGGTTTTTGTTTGTTTGTGTTTTGTTTAAGCTAAAGTCTTACTCCATTGCCTTAGATAGAATGTCATGGTGTAATCATAGCCACTGGTGTCTCAATAACCTCAAACTCCAGGGCCTAAGTGATCCTCTTGCCTCAGCCTCCCAAGTAGCTGGGACCATAGGAGCCAGCCATGACATCTGGCTAGTTTTTCTATTTTTAGTAGAGATGGAGTCTTCCTCTTGCTCAGGTTGGTCTCAAATTCTTGAGCTCAGGCAATCCACCTGTCTCAGGCTCCCAGAGTGCTAGGATTACAGGTGTGATTTTGTTCTTGGTTTTTTGCCAGTTGGCCACCCAGTTGTCCCAACACTCTTTATTGAAAATCCATCTCTTCTCTACTAACTTGAAAAGTAAGCTTCATCTTATGCTAAATTCCCCTTAGAAATATATAGAAAGACTGGTGTCTTTATTGTTTCCCTGATAATACTATCTCTACTGCCACATTTCCTTTTTTGTTTTTAGAATTTGTACCATATCAGCCAAATAAGGCAGAAATCATCAAGTAAGTAACCCACTAGACAGAGGCTCTTACCGTTTAATATTAACGTGCTAGTGACTGCCTTTCCTTTGAATAAATTGCAGAATCTTTATGTTTTGGGAAGATGCATAGTTCATCTCTAGCTAACGTTTTCTGTTTACCTTAAGACTGAGTGAATTACTCAGTCTTTGAGTGAATTACTTTAGGAGTTTTCAAGAAATGTAGATGCCCTAGCACCAAAAATTAATTGATAAATGGATAAAAGACAGACGTTTTTAAAAAAGCAATTCCCCAGAGTAAGGGAATAGCAAGGGTTGCTTCAAGTATAGTGTACTTTATTAAATGGCTCCATTGATATGGTGATATATTCTATTTTTCTTTTTTCCATAAGTCTCCTATGTAGGTGTGTACATATTTAATTTTTTCTAGCAAGTCTCTTTTGCTTTGGTTTTTCATGAGTTTCTTTGGAAGAAGTGCCTCACAAGACTATTGTCATAATTAACAAATAGGGTATTTGAAAGCTTTTTCATGTAATAAATGTTTACCGAGTGTATTGTGAATCAGGGGCTATACTAAGTGCAGGATACTAAATAGGGAACCAGACTATCACTTTGAAAAACAAAGTGTTGGTGTTTAAACAAAATCATCATTAAACTAGTGAAACTCGCCATTATAAGGCACCTATCTATGCCGTAGATTGGATAACGTTTAGTGATACTGAGCAAATTCTTCTAAGAATAGATTGGGAAATCTATAACAGATACATTTACTTGGTTTTTCAGCTCTAATGTTTACTAAACCATGGTATTGTAAGATAACTTATTTAGGCTGGATGGGATGACTCTCGCCTATAATCCTCACACTCTGGGAGGCTCAGTGATGGACGGCTTGACCCCAGGAGTTCAAGACCAGCCTGAGCAAGAACAAGACCCCAGCTCTACTAAAATTAGAAAAATTAGCCAGCCACTGTGGTGGGGGCCTGTCTGTAGTCCTAGATACTCGGAAGGATAAGTCAGGAGGACTGCTTGAGCCCAGGAGTTTGAGGTTGCTTTGAGCTATGTTGACACCACAGCACTCTCAGCTGGGGCAACAGAGTGAGACCCTGTCTCTAAGAAAAAGAAAAGGATAATTGCTTTAATACAACATTTCATCTAACTTTGAAAATATTCCCAACTTTACTTTCTAATAGGTACTTCTTGGGTTTGTCCCTTGGATTTGAATCTGCTGTTTCCCTATACGTGAAAATAAGATTGAAATCATAGATCTGTGAATGGAATTTATACATATGAATTGTTATTTTAATTTAACAACATCAAGTCTTGTAAGACTAAGTTAAACCTAAATTATTTTTAAGGCAATGATGTTATAGTGGCAGAAAATAGGACTTACCTAGTGGATAACAATGCAGAAGTAACACAAATCAGTGTTAGATCTTGAGTTTTAGTTGTCTAAAGCATATTTTTTCCTAAAAGATAAAAATTATAAGAAAGGAAAAACTCTTCATGACTATTTGGAAGGTTGAAAGTCAGTTATAGATAGTTATTTCTATCTTTAGCAGAGCATTTATATTTTCTTGTGAAATAATGTGGGTATCCAGAATCTCAGTACCATGTGCGATCAACTTTCCTTTAGAAAACATTTTTCCATTAACTTTCTATATCAGAGGAAAATCAATAATTGTCATTTAAATTTTTCTTAATATTTTTCCCTTTTTTTTTTTAACTTTGGATTGTGAAAAAAATGACTTTCACAAAACCAAGAAGAAAATTCCCCCTTTACATTTTTCCTGGGTTCAGAAATGTACTTCTGCCTGCTTTTTTAAGAAAGTTACTTAATAAAGTCAACACTTACTGTCGTGACTACTGAAAAATTGAATATCTTTCAGTGGTTTCCACTTTTGAGGGGGGAGAGGTGAATGATAACCTGCACAGAGAGCCTAGAACCTTGCAGTTGGAATACTCTCTAACCAGTAAGCTCATCCCGCTCGACACACATATCCTATATCTCAAATATATAATTCTTGAAATGACGTGAAATAAAATGGAGTTGATCCTAAGAGTTAACATGTTGCTTCAGTAGTGTTTAAAAAAAAAAAAAATGATGGCCAACTGCCACAGTACATTAAAGGAAAACTTCAACCCACTCTGAACAAAAGAATAAGACACCCTACCTTTCTCAGAGAGTGAGGCCACAGCAGCCCTCTTTGCTGCTGTGGAATTAGAGAGAAAAACGTTCTCGGTCTTTCCAAGATCGCTCTTTCCACTAGAGGCTCATTGCTCACATAAGCGTTTTGTTCTACCATAGACACAGAGGAGCTCATGGGTTTGACTTTCAAAATCAGTCAAATTCCTCACAGTTTTATTCCTGTACTCTCTGATCCTAAAATTTCTATTTTTCTTAAACCTGTTGACTAAAGACATCTGTGATAAAGGACTTCGCTGTAGATTTGTCATTGTTTCTGAGCATATGTGAATTTTAATCCATGGATCCATGCATTCCTTCTTCCTTGTGTAGTCGCACACAAAGCTTTTGTGGCGTGATATACACATTTTAACTGCGTACACCTTCACCTGCCACTTCTTCTGACGTAGCATCGCTATACGGCCTGTAACAATGTTACATTGCAAGCAGGAAGCAAGCAGTAAACAGAACTAAGGGAAGGAAGGGTCTGGCTGTCAGTGTAAGTGTAAATAGCAACTGTTCTGCTCAAACTGGCTTTAAAACTACCACACCGTGAGAGCTTTGCATAAAACAGGACAGATCTCAAGAATCAGACGTTAGCACAAAATTCAAGAAGCATGCTGCCAGCCTCCTGTTTTAGTTTTCTCACTATTGTACAAACAGTAGAGGGAAATATATCTACATATTATATACATTGATATTATATGTATATATAGTCTCTGTTAAAATGTTATTTAAATAACTATTTCTGTATAAACAATAGCAATGTGCAGCTATATTAATATGCACATGTATATAACTTGCTGTACAAAGATGACGCTATGTATTATTATGGATGATGTTATTATATTAGTTTTAAGACAAGATACCTTTGAATCCTAAGATCCACATGAATTTATTCACTGGTCAGGTCGTATAGCGTTATTTGATGGGTTGAGCTGTAAGATATTTTAACCTTAATTTTGAAATTTTTAGAAGAGTCACCATCCTATATAGTATTACAACGTCTTCTAAAAAATAAAACAAACCCTTTGTGTTATTTTTTCTGCTACATATGCATACATTTTCTTTCCTAATTGGTTAGAACTATAAACTACTTGTAATGAACACTTTATAAATATGACTTGTGCATTACAGCTTTATGCAAAGTTGTGATCCTCCATGAAGCTAACACTACTCAGGCTAATTTAGATAGAGGCCTCTTTTATTTAGCTATGTCATCTATTTCTTTAAAATTGAGGGAAAAGCAATGATGTTTTCCATAATACAAACATAAAAATATCACTATAAACCTGGCATTGCTCATTTGAAATGTGGGTGGGAAGGGGCATGATTGGTCAGTTCACAAAACATTGCATACATAAATGCATAATATGTTTACTTCATTGCAATAGATTTATATTAAATTAGACTCTTGCCGGGGCCTAGAACAGGAGATCGCATGTTGTGGGAATAAAAGAAATGGTTACAACATGAATGAATGTATGAAAAACTAATGAAAAGATTACTGTCAGTAGATAACATAAATTAAAATTGAGCATACATAAATGAAAGAGTATAATTGTGATGTTTAAATAATATTTGGATGTTATTCCAAATATTAATGTTATAATACTATATATAATATTATATTAATTGTGTAGTATATTAATTATATTATATAATATATTTATAATAATTATATAAAATGTATTATTATATTAATGAACCGATTTGGATGTTAACTAGTATCTGCTTATTAGTTATAGTGGACCTTTCCATTGCCTAAATGTGCTTATTCCTCAAGTAAATAAGGGAAAAAGTTGCACCTATACAGTCATTAGGTATAAGTGATACAAATAAACAATCCTTAAAGAATTCTTAGTCTTGTTTTTTCTTTTTCTAGTTAGTATATATGAGGGAAAACTCTAGAGATAAAGCTATTACAGGGAAAAACTATAAACAATTATTGAGCCCCAGTTACTGATACTCAAGCTCAAAATTTGAAGGATCTTTGTACTGAGGTTTCAAATTTACTTTGAAATGCATAAAAATATGAATTGATGGTAGATAGAGTGATAAAGCCAGTTTGGTGTACCATTAAGGATGGGCATATGGTTGTCCACTGGAAGAGCTTTCAAGTTTGCTATATGTTTTAAATCTTTCATAATATATTTGAGCAAAATTCTTGGGGATTGATTTACACTTTTTCAGAGCATTTTTAACTTTATAAAGGCTAGAATAATTTATGGGGGAAATTATTCTCAAGATCATATTTTTTTCAGTTCTATATCATCCTAAAATATCTTCCTGTTTTCTATTTTTATTAATTTTCTTTGCCATTTTTTGTACATGTAAATTTTATAATCTGAAAAACTAATATTTATTTTTCCTAGAAAAAGAAATGGTATCTTTACTAAGCATATTTTATTTGACATTAACTAACCCATTTGATGTATGTATAAATTTTTCCTCCTCTTTAATTAATTACTTTTATTTCTTCCTGGTATGAATTCATTGAATACTCTGTTATCTGTGAGTATAAAGCAAAATCAGATCCACCACCTCTTAGTCTGTTGTTTTGGCCAATCACCAAACAAGCTTTCCATGATTTGGTTATCAAGCCTAATTTTTCTTTTTTCATGGCAAAATTTGATTAACTATGAAGCCGTAGGGTCACCTTTTCATGACTACCACCTCTCCTCCTTTGAATAAAACAAAATTCTTCATTTTTAACACTCATTTGACACTTTTAATACAATATCTTGTGTTATATTTAATGTTACCACAATATTAATAAACATGTATAGATTACAGATAATGTTTATCTAGTTGCAATGAAAATTATAAAATGCTACTAAAGGATTTAGTTTGTTGTTCCTGTTGTCATTGCTGTTATTGTTGCTATAATTGTCATTTTCCTTGAGGCAATTTTTGGTGCTCTTTTATATTCTCTGTTACTCTCATCTTTCACTGTGCCTTGAACTAAATAGGTGTTTAGTATATATATGCAGTCAAACTTGATTTTTAAAAAGATTTAATGGCCTGATAAGATATGACTGAATTGAGTTTTTAAAATACCATCTTTTCCCAGATTGATTTCCATTCCTAAATTTTACTCTGCTGATAAGCCATTTTTACTCCATTTCTTAAAAATGTAGTTGGGTTTAATATTTTGTGAAAGAACAAAAGTTATTTATATTTTATTGGAGTTGAATATTGTATGATGCTACAATGCACTTAGGAAGCATTGTAAAGATTGCTTTAATGAACTGAAGGCTTCCATAAGGCCTGATAATGCCAGTGCTATAATCATGTAATACTGCAGTTAGCAACATAATTTTATGAAATTGATGTAACTAATTTTGCTTTCCAAAGTTCTCCAACTTCTTTGAAAGTTATTCAGACCCTTTGTCATATTTTTTAATGGGTCTCATAGAAAAGACATCTTCTGAATAATTAAGATACATAGAAGAGTCCATAGGTTGAGCAACAAGAACATGACCTTTCCATTTAGATTTTTTCCCTTGGGAGTCAAATGTACTACTTAAAAGTCAATCTGGTGACCAGAGGGATGACAGGAGTCAAAACTTCTGGATCGTCTTTCTGGTTTTTCCCCCAATTTTCCATTACCCCTGCCTGGTAAGTCACTTCTCTGTTCCTCAGTTTCTCCTTATCCTTTCTCATTGCACCTCCCTGAAAAAGTCCTTTTTCTTGGCTTGTATAAAATAAATAAGAAAAGTGATACATCTGGCCAATGAGGAGTGAGGCTTGAAGAAAATATAAGCTACTACTATTGTTGAGGTTGGATATTGGTAAGAAACTGACTTGTGTTGTCTGCCGACAGGAGAGGCGTTGCACTTGGCCCGGGATTTTGGCTACACTTGTGAAACAGAGTTTCCAGCCAAAGCAGTAGGAGAACATCTTGCCAGACAACATATGGAACAGAAAGAACAGACAGCAAGAAAAAAGATGATCCTAGCAACCAAGTAAGCAGAATGGGAAGACCACCTGTGCTTTCATCTTCAGTTTTTAACTTTTTCTTTGAATGAGGGGAATAGTCTCGATATTGGCAGCTATCTAAACAGGGGGTGCGAACCCTGCAAGCAGCTACCTGTACTAAACGAGGACTCTTCACCTTCCTGCACCCATGACGGGGTTTACAAACTGCCTGTGACTTGTGACAGGGCTATCACTGAAACCATGGAATTGCTTAGGAAACCTCTCCAGCATATGCAGAAATTTCTAGGAGAAAAATAGGTGTAGGGAATGTAGATTCTAGGCAAATATGCCTTTGGTTACCATGTAATTTTGTCTAAGGCACTCATTATGCCTTGATAGATGAGGTTAAATGTCTCAAACCACTAAGAGTGTTTGGAGGATATGGCAAACGAGGAGGGCACAAAGGCCAGGTGCAGTGGCTTAAGGCCTGGCATGGTGGCTCATGCCTGTAATTTAGCGCCCTGGGAGGCCAAGGCAGGTGGATCGCTTGAGCTCAGGAGTTTGAGACCAGCCTGAGCCAGAGTAAGACCCCGTCTCTAAAACTTAGCCAGGGGTTATGGCAGGTGCCTGTAGTCCCAGATACTTGGGATCTGAGGCAAGAATTTGAGGTTGACGTGAGCTACGAGACTATAGCACTCTACCAAGGGTGACAAAATGACACTCAGTCTCGAAAAAGAAAAAAAATGAGGGCCCACATACTTAAGGAGTAATAGGAAGACCTCAGGTACCATGGCTCTCCGTCAAGGTCAACACCTTCTCTTATGTATAATGAAGCAATTATTCTCTGTACTGATTCATACTTCCCATGGTAATTTTATTTTTTTAAGGTGTAATATATTTGAAAGCTTCTGGAAATTATAAAAAGCACAATTAAAATGCAAACTAAAATAATCAGGAAAATAATACAGGCAAATGTATCAATATAATAGAAAAGAAGGAAATTTGCATGAGCTCACTTCTAAACATCCTCAAACATGAAAGTTCTTTGATAAATTATGGGAATACTATCATTTATTGTGTGAAAACCTATCCGAATCATATGTATCATTGCAAGTCATATTTGAAAGTTTTAGGAAAAAAGTCTTTCAGGTGGTATGTGTAGAAGTAAGTTATTGCTACATATAGGTCATTAGTAATCTCTAATAATTTTCTAACTCTAGATTTTAGAATGATAATTCTAGGTACTTAAATTACCACTTATAAGTTAGATAAAAAGTTAGTTTTTAATCTGGGGAAAACATTTTGAGAAAATTTAAGGTAGATAGCATAAGAAATATTGCTTCTTAGAAACTGAGGAGAAAATAATTATCTAATGACTTTACAACTTGCTGGCTAAAATTTAAATTGGCTCAAAATGCACACAACCAAAACCAAATAGTCACTGTTCTACCAGCTTCTAATGTAACATAGTTCTTTTTACAAATGTAAGGAGTTATATGGGTCATCTACCATTTGACAGGCTGCCCGAGACACTTGCTCCCTTAATTGGGGATGGTATACTGCTTGTGGCTGTCAACTCTTTGGTTTGAAGATTATATTCATACATTGCTCTTTTAAAAATACAAGAAGATTATCTCTTCTTCTCCCAAAGAGAAAAAGAAAAAAAAAAAAGTTCATGGTAAAAAGAGAAGAGAAAAGGTCAAACCAGATTGCAGGGAAAGGAATAGTAGAAAGAGAGAATGGAGAACAAGAGCTAGGGAATGAGAATTAGGGCAGGTGTAAAACTTAGACTTGAAATTTGAAGGAAAACAGTGTGCTGTGAAAGCTCTTAATAACTTGCTGGACCTTTTGTGTGGTGTATCATTTGGAGGTCTTTACTTTTCCTTTATTGGTGCTCTTTTCCTCTTCCAAATAGTTTCTTGACCCAAAGGGGCTTTTGTCAGTCATATTTCAGTTTCTCCTGAAGTACTACTAGAAATACATATAGTTAGTTTGAATCCTTATATAATTTGAGGGGAAAGATAAAGACTTGTTCCAAGGGAGTTATGCAAAACTAGTGTTAGGTTGTACCTTTGGGGGGTTCCCAAAGTGCATCATTCTAGCTGAAGAGATCATGCAGATTTCCCAAAATGCACATCCATAGGATAATGTTTAAAAGATGACGTTACCCCAAAATACACATTACCCAAGGGAAAACAACTTCATATTTTCTACTCATTGGTTTCGCCATGTGTATTCTAAGACTTTTACTAGTAAAGAAACTTCTTGTTCACCTCCCCTCTATGAGGTATGGTTCTATAATGATTCACTATTACCCCCATCAAGGTTATAAACACAAGTTCCTGGAGGTTCCTATCGCTGTTGACAAGTTTGGAAATCTCTGAGTATATTCAAATTAATACTGAGATTTTGTTTTCACAAAAGGAAATGCTAGAAGAATTTAAGGGAAGTAAGACAAATACTTACATATCTGTCAAAGTTATGCTGAAATATCTATTTTTGAGTAATATATATTTAACCAGGTAAGAATATTTTTGAATTTTGATTTCATAAAACATCGTGAGAACATGTGATTTTCTGTAATCTGTCTGCCCATAGCTGGACACTTGCAGTAAGAATTGAATGCATTTGTCCCAATTAAGTTGTTTTTGAGAAGAATAAATAGGGTATAAACATCTGGAAATTAAAATAGTTTTTATAATTTTTCCTTTTTTATTATTTACATGCATCCCATCTTCTTATTATATAATGTGAAACAGAAATTAAAGAAGCAGTCACAGCAGACATATACAAGACAACCAGTAATCTGTGTAACTAGATGAATTAAGGGATGTATACGAATACCATGCTTATTCTCCATCATGTGAAAAAACCCAAAACATGTTCGGAATAGTTTCTAATTCTTTACCAACAGTCAAACACTGGATATTTTCATCAATTAAAATGCTAACATTTGGCATTAAATAGCTTATATGGATATTTATAACATTCTAGTTAGCTCACATTTGTTTGTTTGTTTACAGTTTTTGGCCAGGGCTGGGTTTGAACTCACCACCTCCAGTATTTGGGGCCTTTGAGCCACAGACACCGCCCTATCTCAGATTCGTTCATAAGACTTTAACTACTTTACAAAAAATATATGCAAAATCTCAAATTCATTAGATGGCAGATTCAGTGGCTGATCAACATTGTCAGATTGGCCTGCATATTTTTTTTCTTACCTTCATGAATAACAGATTTGGTTGTATTTAATATATTGCCAAGTACACAGTTGCGTGAAAGGCCCATTAATTAAGTTCCGTTAGCTTCCTAATTCCTCTTTATTGCTTAGCGTTTTATTGATTAACCAAATATTTTGGTGTAATTGAGACAGTTAAGGTAGAAGGATAGAAGAGATACAAGTTTTGAATTCTAAACATGTACCAGACAAAACATTTGTTCATTTGATAAGTAGAAAACACATGTAAATCTTTTCATTGAATTTGGAACTACAAATCCTTAACACTTGATCTGCATTAGGTAAAGCAAAATAGTTAACAATTTTTAATGTTATCATAATGAAAATGTTAATCATCAAAAAGTGAACTTTAGATTCAGACATGAGCTAAAACTTACGTCCTTAAGGACAATGACGAAAGTGATAAAGTTAGAACGTATGATTCATCGACAATCATCTTGTGTTACATAATTCATAATATGACATTTTGGTTTGATATATAAAAGTATTTTCAGCTTCATAAGTAAAAATTTAAATAAGAATGTGACTAGTCATAAAAATAATAATTCTGTAGCTGTCATAAGGATATGATGATAATAATTGCCTAAGGGGACTTTATGGAATTGTCATCTGTTTCCAAGTCTAGAAGCCTAAAGTGAATGTGTTAAGCAGCAGAATTAAATGTAAGGAGTGGATAATTCTAATATTGCTTCAGATAGTGACCATGTGGAGTGTAGATGGATTATTTAGCATGAGTTAAATTTTTCCACCCTTTGCCTTTTTCTATTTCTTCATGAATTTTATTATAACTTGATGTATTGTTTATACAGGAATAAAGTTGATTTGTCAACTTATAAATTATTCAATTTTCTAAATAATTTCAATATCAAATCACAATAACTAAAGCAATTCTTCAATCTTTATTTCAATATTTTAAAAATTATTTTAATATAAGATTAAAATGCTAGTCTGAAAACAACTCCAATCTTTTCTAAAACTCTTAGTTTAAGTATTTGAAGTGATTAAAATACTGTACAGAGAATACACGTGTACGTGAGCTAACTATGTCTTCTTAGAACTGAAAAAGTACAGAGTTCAATCCAAATACTCTCAATAAAAGCAGACACATACTTGCTAACAGCATGCATTTAAATGGTATATCTCAGAGACACAATCAAAACATTAGAAAAGGAACACAGAGGATCCTGTTTTATTTAAGTAGAATAGGACTTTGTTTTTCCTACCCCTGACTCTACTTTCACCTGTGTTCTATGAAAATGAATAAGACAATTCTGTGAGATGAAACAATATTTGAACATTGGCAATAAACCATAGCTTCATTGTCCATAAAAAATTAGTGATTTTTGGCAGAATTTGATACATTTTAGACACCTAATAATAAAGAAGTCTCCACTAATTATGACTTAGTGAGAAATTATTTGTACTTCAAGATATTTTGTCACTTTTTTTTTATTAAATCATAGCTGTGTACATCAATGCAATCATGGAGTACAATGTGCTGGTTTTATATACAATTTGAAATATTTTCACCAAACTGGTTAACATAGCTGTCACAGTATTTTCTTAGTTATTGTGTTAAGAAATTTATATTCTACATGTAGTAAATTTCACATGTACCCTTGTAAGATACTCCATAGGTGTGGTCCCACCGATTACCCTCCACCCATCCTCCCCACTTCCCTCCCCTCCCTCTCCCCTTTCCCCATATTCTTGGGCTATAATTGGGTTATAGCTTTCATATGAAAGCTACAAATTGGTTTCATAGTAGGTCTAAGTACATTGAATACATTGTCTTCCATTCTTGAGATACTTGGCTAAGAAGAATATGTTCCAGCTCCATCCATGTAAATATGAAAGAAGTAAAGTCTCCATCTTTCTTTAAGGCTGCATAATATTCCATGGTAGTCATTTGTTAATCACACAAATGTTTTGGAGCAGAATAATGGCTAAACTCATATTCACTTGGGAGATACTTTGACCCTTTGATGTGTCTTCATGCTAGTTATAGTCCAGACTACATTATTACATTTTGTAACTGTTCATTATAAAAACAGACAAAAAAGCTGAATCACTATCAAATGATCCCCATAATATAGAGGGTCCTCACTTTAGATTCTGGATACTTTTAAGCAATTTCTTTGTAATACTTTACTTTTTAGCTATGGAATTAATTTTGTGTTTTTTTGTTTTTTTAAAAAGTCTATTTTCCCTATATCCAGTATTCTGCTTCTTTGGAATTATATCATTTGGACTGTGTCACAAGGAATTTATCGCTATCCAACATACATGGTAATGCTTTATTTAAACTGAAACCAATGATCAGAAATAATAATCATATAAAGTAAAAAAAAGGTAACAGAAATATGGCCTTGAGCATACTTTTTGCAAAAAATCATTTTACTTGGAAGCCCAATATGGTGTTGCCCCTGACATCCTGGTACTAGGGAGGCTGAAGCAGGATGAGGGCTTGAGGGGAATTTAAAGCTGCAGTGAGCCATAATCATGCCTCAAAGAAGAAAGAAAGAAGGGAAGGGAGGGACGGAGGGAGAAAGGGAAGGAGGAGTGAAAAGAGAGAGAGAAGACAGACAGAGAAAGAAATAGTAAAAGAGAGAAAGAAAGAAATCAGTTTACATGGAACATAATGTAACCTGGTTTTGAACTCTAGAACCTAGTTTACATTTTTGTAACTCTAGTGAACTCCATCATGAGCTATTGCTTCAAATATTAAAATACAAATTAGTCCACAAAAGTCTGAAATATAATGCAATATTGGACAAAGGGATTTTCTAAAGTCTACTTGAATCATGGCTCTGATGTAAGTGTATAACTTTATCTAAGCTTTTTTAACATGTGAATTATGATCAGGCCACTGTATTCTAGCCTGGGTGACAGAGCAAAACCCTGTCTCTAAAAACAAACAAACAAAAAAATCTAATTTACAGATATGATGTTCCAAAAGTCATGTTTTAATTTTTTAAAAAACAATTACAAATTTTATTTTTTTAATGTGGATTTTCTGTTACCCTGAGATTAATTTATGAATAGCTACCTTAAAAATAATCATTGCTGGCTCACCACCTGTAGCTCAAGCAGCTAAGGCACCAGATACATACACCAGAGCTGGCGGGTTCAAATCGAGCCCAGGCCTGCCAAACACCAATGACAACTACAACCAAAAAATAGCCAGGCATTGTGGTGGGCGCCTGTGGTCCCAGCTACCTGGGAGGCGAAGGCAGGAGAATCGCTTAAGCCCAGGAGTTGGAGGTTGCTGTGAGCGGTCATGCCATGGCACTCTACCCAGGGTGATAGCTTGAGGCTCTGTCTCAAAAAGAAAAAAAAAATCATTGCTCTTCTCAGTGTCCGTAAACTATCATTTGCTTGAAATGTGAACTGTTTTGTGATTCTCCTACAGTCTTTGAGAGCAAAGTCACCAGTGTGATCCACACTATATGCTGTAAATGAAACTTGGGAGGTTGCTTTACAATTTTATCTGGTCCTCTTTTAAAGAAGGGAACAAACCTTTGGTAAAATATCATAGCTATGAAATTGAAACTCCATTTCAAGAATTTGGTGTGTATGTACTGCTGAATAAAGACCGATGAAGAGGTTTGAGTAGATATATAAATCAAGGAATGGTCTGAACACCTTTAATAATATGCCTAACCTATTCAATTGTTTTATAATCTTATCTTAAGGCAGCCATGAACAATCTATTTTGAGCCACTTCAGGGAGAAAACTTTATTTTTAAAAACTATGTAAAGCTGCTCAGTGCCCGTAGTTAGGGCGTCAGCCACATACACCGAAGCTGGCGGGTTCGATCCTGTCCCAGGGCTGCTTCAATGACAACTACGACCAAAAAAATAGCTAGCCAGGCATTGTAGTGGGTGCCTGTAGTCCCAGCTACTCAGGAGGCTGAGGCAAGAGAATCTCTTAAGCCCAAGTGTTTGAGGTTGCTGTGAGCTGTGATGCCATAACACTCTACCAAGGGTAACATAATAAGTCTCTGTCTCAAAAAAATAAAAAAAAACTTGTGTAAAAGTTATGCACGTGGTTTTTTATAAATTGGAATAATACCTCAGTTTTAAGGCCATGCACACTAAGTTAAATGTGACATACATTAATTTGTACAAAAATAACTCTATAAGGTGGCTCATTGTAGGAAATCCTGTGCCTTCCCCTTTGAGCACAAGAGTTGAATGAACAACACTTTGCCATAAGAAACATACCAGATTAGCCACCATTAGCATCTCTATCTACTTTGTGTTTAAAAATCAACTGGTAATTCTAAAACACTGTAAAATGGATAAAAATTATTTTGTGATCACAACTCTTTGTTGAACTAGAGTATTTTTGCAGCATTCCTTGTCATCAGAAATGTGGTTAAAATTTCAATTTTGAATCTTTTATTTTAGACAAATTTGTAAAGAATTCCAAGACCTTTTGAGCCAAGATAGATCACCACTGGGATCCTCCAGGCCCACTCCAATTCTAGACCTTGACATCCAGAGACACTTAACACATTTCAGGTAAGTCTAGTTTTCCAATTTGCTCAGACTCTTATCTTGAACTAACAAACCATCTTTACTAATCCAGACCTTTGTGTATTCCTATCACAGTTCCATTTAGAGATATGACTTGTATATTCATATAGTGACTGTTCTATTCTGTGGAGGCTGCTATGTATTAAAAAATATACCTTAGAATGAATAATTTATAAACAATAGAGATTTATTTCTCATATTTCTAGAGGCTGGGAAGTCCAAGATCAAGGTTCTAGCAGATTCAGGGTCTGATGAGAGCTCACTCTGTGTTTCAAAGATGGTGCCTTTTCAATTTGTCCTCATGAGATAAAATAAGATTTCCAGGGCACTCCTATAAGGCTGCTAATCTCATCCATGCCAGATCTTTCCCCATGAGTTAACTACATCCTAAAGATCCCACCTGTTAATACTATCACACTAGGGATCAAGTTTCAGTATATGAAGTTGAGGGGCACAGAAGCATTCAAACCATAGCAGTGACTAAAATTTTTAAAATACTTAGCTTGTAAGGTCAAATTGAAAGAAGAACAATATGTGAATCATTTTAGATAGAAAATTTATTATCTTTATGCCCTTAGCAAGAAATTCTGACTTTGTGAAAGTAAACAGTATTATTTCAAATGATACTTAGTACTTTTGGAAGGGGATTCTGAAATCTTTTCAACAGTTCTGTATCTTGATTACATAAATTACTGGATGAACAAACGACTTGACAGATATGAACAGGATATCACCGATTTTCCAGATGTTAATACAAACCTCCATAGTTGACCTTCTCCCTACATTGACCACTTCCTTAAGTTGACCTCATTTTCATAGACCGGACGTGCACCACATGTATTTAGCAGTACAGTCGGCCTAGTTCCTTATGTTGACCACAATCACATGTTGACCAGTTGACCTTGGGTGGTCCCTTGGGTGGTCAGCTAAGGTCTAACTATAATGTTTACACAAATAGAAACCATAAATGGTTCTTAAGTAGACCACACAAGAGCATGGAATAAATTATTGAAAGCATATATTTAAATTTCATTCTCTGAGATGTTTTGGAAATGAACAGAATGTTTTTTCTGGGTAATTTATGGCCTAGATGCAAGGAGAGAAAGGACATCGTAATTACTTAGACCTTGTAGTTTTAAACCTGTAGAATTTAAATTCCTATGTGATATTTCTCATCATTATAAAATATTTTATCTTCATTTAATCATTATCTTGAATAAAAAATGCCAGTAAATACTAATATACATTAAATTTAAAAATACGTTTAATACCTGTCAAAGATTATAAAGCTGTTCGAGAGGATATTCAATTATATGAAATAACATAATAAGGAGAGTGTTTAAATAAGTTAGAATTTAATGTGCAAGACTTAGAATATTTTATTTTGCAGTATATCACAAGATTCCTTAAGAGTTAGTAGACGTATATCTGGAGATTCAACTTAGAATTTATCTTTCAAAATTGCACCAATATAGGATATATTTCACAGAACCTTTCTCAGATTGTTCAATTGAGTTAGTAACAGGGAGTGCAATAAGGTCAGGAGAAAACACGATGCCCAGAAGTTAAGAGAAAAAGGTTTTAAAGTCAATAGGATCTTTCGTAAATCCAGGCTTTTATGAATGTGAGCTGAGCTGTTTGGGTTAAGTATAAACTGTTTCCAAACTTCTACTTCCCTAGGTTCAGATGGGATAAGAACCTCTCCATTGTACAGTAATAGTGTGTTAAAACAAAATAAAGAAATAAAATAAGCATTCAATAAATGATCTATCCTTTGCCTGTTTCACTGATAGACATTTAAAAAGTATTAAAGAATCCACACTTACATCCTCAGCTTCGTCCATGTTGTAGCATGTGTACACATTTCTTTTTTTTTTTTTTTCAGGCTGCAAAGTAGAGCATGTCCCGAAGGTTGCCTATGAAGTCACCATACATAGGAGAAATGTGAAAATGTAGATAAATGTACCTCTAAAATATTCATTGCAAACTTTTACAAAGAGGCAGCCAACAAGTAGAGAATATTTTGTAAATATTTAGTAAAATTTTATAGTAAATATTTTGTAAATAGAAGTACAATTTTCCTTATGTATGGAGACTTTAACGGGCAACCTTTATTTTGTTATATATAAATACATAGATCACATTTTGTCTAACCATTGATCCACTGCTAGACACTTGGGTTGCTTCCAATTTTTGACTATCATGAATAAGATATTTCTTTGAGATCCTACTTTTAGTTCTTTTGAATATATTCCCAGAAGTGGAATTGCTGGATCATACTGAAATTTTAGTTTTCTTTTATTGAGGACTTGCCATGTTGTTTTCTACAGCAGTTTTTAAAATAGTAATTATTGTATCTTTGCCTGCTTGGCCTGGCAATGGAGGCCCATTTGCTCTTTCTGGCAAATGTATCCTGTTTTGTAAGCTTCCTTACTCTGTAAGCCTATCTGTCTCTTCCTCAGTAAACATTGTTTCATGCCTCCTAAAACAATAAATAAATAAAATAGTAGCTACCTTAATCGGTGTGAGGTAATATTCCATTGTGGTTTTCTTGGGGTTTTGGGGGGGAGGGTTGAGACAGAGTCTTACTATGTCGCCCTAGGTAGAGTGCTATAGTGTCACAGCTCATAGCAACCTGAAACTCTTAGGCTTAAAGGATTCTCTTGCCTCAGCCTCCTGAGCAGCTGGGACTACAGGTGCCTACCACAACACCCACCTATCTTTTTGCTTCAGTTGTCATTGTTGTTTGGCAGGCCTGGGCTGGGTTCAAACCCACCAGCCTCAGTGTATGTGGCCTGCGCCCTAACCACTGAACTATGGGCACTGAGCCTCCATTGTGGTTTTAATTTGAATGTCTCTGATGATTGGTGATTTTGAGTGTCTTTTCATATGCTTGCTAACATTCCTATATAGTCTTTGTAGAAATGTCCACTCAAGTTTTTTGCCCAATTTTTTTTTATTGAATCATAGCTGTGTACAATAATTCAATCATGGGGTACAGTGTGCGGGGTTCACATACAATCTGAGATAATTTTTGCCCATTTTTTAAATAGAGTTATTTGTTTTGTTGTTGTTGAGTTTCAGGAGTTTTTTATAAATGGTATTCTGGATATTAACTTCCTCTCGGATATATGATTTGCAAATGTTTTCTTCTATTCTGTAAATTCCCTTTTCATTCTGTTGACTGTGTCTTTAATTGATGTCATCCAGTTTGTCTATTTTTGTGTTTGCCACCTGTGCTTTTGGTAGCATAACCAGGAAATCCTTGCCAAATCCAATGCCTTAATGTTTTCCTCTACTTGTTCCTCCATTTGTTCTCCTGAGTTTTATAATTTTAGGTCTTATGTTAGGTCGTTGATCCATTTTAAGTTAATTATTGTATGTGGTATAAGGTAAGAGCCCAATTTCATTCTTTTCCATGTTTTAAGTTACATATTTTCAATCAAAAGATACATGGTTGACATTTCTAATTAAAACCCAAATGTAGGCTCCTGATTTAGATTGAGTTTAAATGTGTGTAATGATTTTTACTGTGCATTTATTAAAAGAGGCATCAATAGGGTGGCTTAACAATAGGATAGCAGAAGTTGGCTTGTGGCCCAGCCTGGAAATAGCCTCTGCAAGTGTACTCTTTAAACTTGGCTTCACAGCAGAATCACTCTTGGAACTATAAAAATCTCAAGGACTAGAGCACATATTTAAAGATGTGATTTAATAGTTCCAGGTTAGAACTCATGCATCTATGTTAATTTCAAAACTGAACCTTGGCTCGGTGCCTGTGGCTCAAGCGGCTAAGGTGCCAGCCACATACACCTGAGCTGGCGGGTTCAAATCCAGCCCGGGCCCGCCAAACAACAATGATGGCTGCAACCAAAATATAGCTGGGCGTTGTGGCGGGCACCTGTAGTCCCAGCTACTTGGGAGGCGGAGGCAGGAGAATTGCTTGAGTCCAGGAGTTGGAGATTGCTGTGAGCTGTGATGCCACAGCACTCTATCCAGGGTGACAGCTTGAGGCTCTGTCTAAAAAAAAACAAAACTCTGAACCTTATAGTTATTAAGAACAACCATGGTTCTAAGATATTCCTAATCTACATGTATTAGCTCCCCCACCGAAAGAAAAGCAATTCTTATTCATTTTTAAAGTGGCACTGAGAATTATGTAAAGTTCTGTCATGTATACTAACATTAAAAAGAAGATTCTACATCTATGATTCTGCTAATAGTCTGAGTAAAAATGTGTTAGCATAGAGTGTGTCTCTTTCATAATTTAAAGTGACAGCAGTAAGCATAATTTTGAGAGAGCTGTAGGCTCAAGAGAAAGATGAACTAGAACGGAGGCATATCGCATCTGACTTTGAAAATGGGCAATTGGCAGAGTCTGATTTTATGCTGTTTTTGCTGGGTGCTGGCTGGGATAGAAGTGAAGACGGAGTGTGATCAGATAGACATAGGGGATACTGTAATTAGCAACATCAACTTGTGTTACTATTTTATTTACTCAAAATCTCCTTCCCAATGCATACCACTTGAAATTATAGCTTATAGGGTGGCATATTTGGTACCTTGGACACTGTGGCTTACTTTCAGCACATTAACATGGCAGATAGAGCCCAGATAACTAGTTCCAGTTTTCAGTGGCATATCAGTGTGTTCCGGGAAGACATGTGCATGGCTGTGACCCTTTGCATGATTCACAGCCTGGAAAACTTCTTGTTTCCATCAAAATGACAGAAGGCAAGCTTATTTATTATTTATAATTCACTGAGTACCATCAACAGTGTGTATTGTTGTAGAGAACACAGCAGACATCACAACACCAACCAGAAGGGGGAAGCCATGTGATTGAAATCTGCAGAAGACCTCATAGACTCACAGTTCCCAGGATGGTGATGGCAATTAGACCAAGGTGGCATGGGGCTTCACAGACAGAACAGACTCAGCGCAGATAGAAACCCAGAGCCCTGATTTTCTGAAATGTTAAAGTTTTCCTGCTTGGATATTTTAGGAATTTTTAATAATTTCTCCCTTCGTTGTCTCTTATGTCCTCATAATCTCCTTGAATGTGAAATGAGCAAAAGAATGTTTGATGAGTTAGACTATCTGGATTGCTCAGTTTAGAAAAGCCTACCTGTCAAAAAACAGGAAGACTTTTTTTGCTCAGCATCTACCCCGGGAGGCTAAAATTTTATTGTCTCTGGTATTTCCTTATGCTAATGGCAGGTAATGAAAAGATGACTAACAGATCTTCTTTAGAATTTAAGAACTGCTGAAGTGGAAAATAATCACATAGAAATAATCTGTAAGAGTGCGTCTAGAATAGAGGGATTAAACATACTATAATTTACGTCAGGTAATTAGGAAAGTCTTTCATCTCTCTATCCATAGTATCTAGCACATAGTTTGAGTCTAATGAACATGTTAATAAATGTGGATCATAATATTTCAATTGGTCTTGAATATATTTTGCACTGGTTCATTCCGAGGGCCACGGACTAGAAATGTAAAATGAGCAATGTGCTTCAATTCTCTTAGGTTGAAAATTACACTGACATCACACCTTAGAAATAGATCCTCCTGCCACTCCTATAGCCCTTGGAAAAGGAATGTAAGGTGGTCCCTGTGTGTTTGCTGGTGATTAATATTTCACCATGGATTCTCAGGACTGGAAAGCTCGTGTTCCTTCTGCATTGAGAGCTTCTCTCCCACATCCCCGTTAGGTTGTCATCCGTTCCAAACTTGAAAACTTTCGATGATACGTTGGTCTTCTATCTCTGACAACTCTGTCAGAAATGCCTTCCTTCCACTGAGGCACCACCATCTCTCTAATGTCCCGGTTTGTGGGGGTCGTACAGGGTCACCTTAATTCCCCATTTCTAAGGGTGGTCCACACATCTCCTCTCGGGTTATACATTCCCATTCCCTTTAGTGTTCCACACACGACCGGTGTTACAGACAACTCAACTAGTATTTTCAGAGTGCTCTGTTCTTGTCAGCATGCTGAAAAGAAGATGTTTGTCTCTACTCAAATGTGAGCATGTTTGGTCTTCCCCGAGGAGCTTAATGTGTATATAGTTTTCAGGGTTTTTGTTGTAGTTGTTGTTGTTGTTTGTTTGTTTTAGCTTGGGTTGGAAAGTGGCTGGGAAGGTTATCAGCAATGGGGAATTTTCTTAGTTTTATGAAAACATTCAGAGAAATGTCAGAGAAAAATGAAGAAATTTCAATTTAATCTCTAATCGCAAAAGAAAAGATCATAAAATAAATAGCATTTAAAAAATAAAATTATCAAGCCTCCTCAGGATGTTCTCTTAGTTCACTGATACTTTTAAGACCATTTTATTCTTTTATTTATTTATTTTATTTTATTTTGTTGAGACAGAGTCTCAAGCTGTCACCCTGGGTTGAGTGCCGTGGCGTTACAGCTCACAGCAACCTCAAACTCTTGGGTGATTCTCTTTTGATAGTCCCACCTATCAAAAAAATTAGGAAGCCTCATTTTAAGCCTTCTCTTTTGATAGGCCCACCTATCACAAAAAATTAGGAAGCCTCCCTACCTTGGGATGACCCAGGCTCCCAAGTAGCTGGGACCACAGGTGCCCGCCGCAATGTCCAGCTATTTTTGTTATTGTTGCAGTTGTCCTTGTTTGAGCTGGTCCGGGTCAGGTTCAGACTTCCAGCCTCTGTGTATATGGCCAACACCCTGCCCACTGAGCTACAGGCACTGCCCTTTTAAAACCACTTTATAATTTAAGAATATTGGAAATAGTAGGCCTGACTTATGAAAAAACAATAAATAAATGTTTCCCAAGGAAGCCTTTTTATGTAAGGTAGAAATTAACCTTTAAAACTTTAACTCCAGATGGCGTCTGTGGCTCAGTGGGTAGGGTGCCGGCCCCATATATGGAGGGTGGTGGATTCAAACCCAGCCTTGGCCAAAACTGCAACAACAACAACAACAAAAATAGCCAGGTGTTGTGGTGGGCGCTTATAGTCCCAGATACTTGGGAGGCTGAGGCAAGAGAATCACCCAGGAGTTGGAGGTTGCCATGAGCTGTGACGGCACAGCACTCTACTAAGGGCAATAAAGTGAGACTCTGTCTCTAAAAAAAAAAAAAAAAACCAGAAAAAAACTTAAACTCCAAAAGTAAGCACCACATCACATGCAAAGATAAACATACCTATAAGTTTTCGGGTCTTATTCACTGGTTAAGAAAGGACAGACTGTATTTATGTAAGAGTAAAAAACAGACTTTCTTGAAGTAAAACATTCACTAGCAAAAATGTGTACTGAAAGCAGGCAAGAGTTTTCACTTTGTTGGCAGACAAAAGCAACTATGGTGCTCTTCCTAAATTGCTTATGTTCATTTAACATTAAGCAAAAAATTAAAGAATTAAATCAATTGACTATATGCATTACACTTCACAAGTTGCATGATGCCAAACTAAATGCTGTAAGAGCGTTAAAGAAAAAAATACTCCACCATTCTTATTAAAGACTGGCAAGAATGACTTTATTCAAGACCACTCTGATCAGTACGGGCACTGTTGCAATGGGATTTGGCCAATGAGGGAGAAAGATTTTGCCCGGCTCTAAATACAACATGGTCAAGTTGGAATTTATAGCAAAGAAACAATGTGGGATGGAAAATTGCCAAGAGGAAACTTTGGAGGGATTCTTGCTAAACCCACCTAATGGGATAGACCATGGTGGTGAGATATTGCCTAGTGAATGGTAAAAAGTAAAGGACTTGAGCAGATATCCAGGGAGATCAGATGTTGAGATGGTTGTAGGGTTCTTTCTACACTGACTTAGCAAGATCCTTGCTAAAACAGGGGCCTTCGGAGGGTCCAAGGGCTTCAGTAAAGTTTTATCAAGCAAAGAATCTTTGTCAGGAGACAGAGGCCTTAAATCATTCATTGCAGTTCATTTGATGAAATGTTTTTGGATTTTTGTTTTTGTTCAACACATAAGAGACTGGCAATTTGAACAGTAGAAACTAGAATCAATTGCTTCTAATTAAAGCTTATAAACATGATCTGTAATGTCTTCATGTGTGAATAATTGACTTTGGGGAATGCATAGATTGGGAAAGAAATCTGGTGAATTTTTATTTAAATAATTTCCGTCTCTGTGGGGCTTTGGTTTGGGGAAGAATCCACATGGAGATAGCACAGCGTGGCGGGAAGTACTCAGTATGGATGGTCAGGGGACTTAAGTCAATTTCTTCTTGGTTACCAAATGTGTAGACTTAGAGTAGACACTTCACCTGTCTGATCTTGGCACGTCCATCTGTAAGTTGGTGCAGTTAAGCTGGAGGATCTTTAGTGATATTTACCCCATTTGCAATTTGCTACTCTGTTTTAAATCATTACTTCCACCGTGTTTCTATACAATCTCATATCTTCTTTTTGTTTTCTTCACTTGTGTATGTGTCTAATGGGGAGAAATGTAAGGAAATGGTTAACTTATTCTTAAAAACTCCATGCCTATATGTAAAAAATGTGGTGCAGATTCAAGTATCACCACTTTTGAAAAGTAGACTTGAATGTGATTGACTTTGGTCTCTTCCAATGTACCTGCAATGGCTATATCCTTAGCCTGCTTGGCTCATGGGTTGAACTGATGCAAAATGGAATCACAAGGACCAATTAATTCCCCTTTGGGACCTCAAAGTAAGTGGCTAAGAAGAACAGAAGAAATGTGAGCTTAGGGCAGTGGATGGGCACCCATCTGTCAATCTAACAAAGATTTATGATAGTTAGAAACACAGTTTCTCAAATTGAGCTTCATATAACACTAGTCCCATGAGATGCTTCTTACAACTATGTCAAGGTCAAGTGACTTTTTGTTTAAGAAACTCTGAGTATTTTACCCACCTTCAAATATGATAGTGTACGCCAGCACATTAAAGGCTCCCAGGGCCCTTTGTCAATAAAAGGGATACTTAGGCCCATGTTTTCATAATTTGATCACAGAAACTGTTTTTAAATCTCAGAATACCTATTAACATTCTATGGAGCTAAAGTTCTATAGAAGTTCTTAGAGAAACGCTGAAGAAGTACATCATCCACTCTCTCCCCTGGAGGAAAGCAAACATTCTTTCTTGGCCTCAAGGAGACATGTCTAACTACATGACTGCATTTACACTGGATAGGGATTGTTTAAAACATACTGATGCTTTGGACCCATCACAAACCAATTAAATTAGGATCTCTGGAGTGAGACCTATACCTTGATATTTTTGAAATAAACTTCCTGGGTGAATTCTTGTATGCATCTGGGGTTGAGAACCACCAGCTGAAGAAAGAATGGAACATTCAGAGTGTGGTCAAGGCCTTGTTAATGACTAGATTTCAATGATTCTCCACTACCAGGGAACTAGATGCCTTAATTATGCACCTTAACAAATTAAATTCAATTTAAATTAAGCCCTTGGGGCGATGAGATAAAATAATCTATGTAGAAAATAAGCATCATCAGCTATATTCCCCTTTCCTGATTGTTTAATAAATTAGGATACACAAAATAGATGCCATCAGTTTTGCAAAGATTAAGCTCCACCTACTTTGCCTAGGGAAGGGGTCTCTCTCCATGGCCTGCCTATATTTAGAAGTTGTGCTGCCTTATACTTAGAGCTGTGAAAGGAAGTAAAGTTTGGCAGAATAGACCTGCAACCCGTTTCTTGTTGTTCTCCAGGGTCTGATCCCCAGACCTCTTCCCCAAAGGCTGTTCCCATGAGTGGAAAAAGTCCCTTTTCTACTGGCCACCTGTTACTATGGTAGGGAGCGCAGACTGAGTGTCCTGGAACACATTTGGCTTTAAACCTGCAGCAGTTGAATAATCCCCTAGGAAAGGAAAGGGAGATCTGTCTTCCCTTTAAATCTTGTTCATGCTTCCCAGAGACCGAAACGCAGAACAGAGTAGTGTCTGTATGCAACTCTAGACAATGCATTTCTGTGCACTTGTGGACTCTAACAGATTCATGACAGTACATGACCATTGGGATGATAGAACATAACAAATAGCAGGAATAATAACCCAAACACATTTCAGCCTCCACACATACCAAAAGAAGTGGGGGAAAGAGAAGTTTTCTTTTTCGAGTAGTAAGTTGAAATTTTACAAAATGGAATTATCTTTTAGTTGAATTACTCAAATGATGATGACAATATTTTCTTTTGATTTTCAGTCTTCAAGCTTATAACATAATAGCATGATAATAATATAACATAATAATATAATAGTATCTATTACTTGCAGCTTTTACCTAGAAAAAAATCATCTATGGCTGACAGACACAACTAAGTGACCAAGTCTTTAGTGGCAAACACTAAAGAAACTTTCATTTTCTTTTGTATACATTCTAACTCTGTATGAAAGGCAAAAACAGTACAAGTACACAGGCATACACACACACAACACATTGTCTCTCTCTCTCTCAGCTGAAATGTGAACCCTTAAGAGGGTAACCTAATAGGGGATAGATGGAAAACTGGAGCGTCACCTCTGAATCCTGCAAACAGTCACCACCTTCCTGAACTGAGCCAATTTAAAGAGATGGTTTATGTTGCAGAAAGACGCTTTCAAGAATGTTAATTGGGAGGTCTGGCAAAATAGGAGTTTTTAAAGGCATGAATAAAATGAGGAAGATGACTGTTAAATATAAGTTACATTTTCCCTAACGTCAGGTGCTGTAAACTACAGCAGTCTGGATTTTCTCTGCAGGTGATCGCACTGCTCACAGTCTCAGCTGTCAGACTTTCTGCTCCTCAGCGTGAAGTTAGTAATAGGAAAATGAAATCAATGAGCTGGAGTCTAGTTACAGAGAGATAGAGAGAGAAAACGAAGAGCATATAGTCCAAGGTAGATGTGTCTGCTAAGCCTGCCTACCTACAATGCAGGCCTCAAATTTTGGCCCTTGCTTTTTTCAGTTTAGACTTCCTGAGTTCGTAAGTCTTTTCCCCACGAATTGCTCTTGAATTAGACCTCTCACTTAGTGTACTGCAACACTAATTTGCTTTTTACCCAAGCAGACATGCTTTCCTTAATCTCCCCTAAATTTCATATCATTGATTTTGGCCCACCAATTAAGCTGCCTACCACATTAAGGTATTTCAGAACTTTGGTTCTGTTATGCAATGCAGGAATCTTCCTATTTTAACACAAGCCATTAAGTTAAAAATCCATGATGCCGTCAATCACGTTGTTAATTAACATGTCGAGCAGAGTGGGATTAATGAGAGCCTTGCAGCACTCCACTAGAGACATCCTTCAAGGCTGACAACTGCCCTCACATCTACACTTTGGGTGTCATTGCACAACCAGCTGTGAATTTGCCTTACTCTGCTGTCATCTAGCTTACTTCCCCCACTCCAACTGTCATATAATATTTGAAGAGATTTTTTTCAGATGCATTACTAAAATCTTACACTACATTTCATTGTCACACCTCTAATAACCATTTTTTTTTAAAGAAAATACAGTTCCCTTATTGCACTCCTTACTAAATCTAGGCAGCCTTCACTGATCACGCCTACTTTTCACATTTCAGCCTTTTAAAAACCCATTACAGAGCTCAGTGCCCATAGCACAGTGTTTACAGAGTCGGCCACATACACCGAGGTTGGTGGGCTCAATCCTGACCCAGGACAGCTAAACAATGACAACTGCAATAAAAAAATAGACGGGTGTTGTGGCAGGTGCCTGTAGTCCCAACTACTCAGGAGGCTGAGGCAAGAGAAGAGTTTGAGGTTGCTGTGAGGGAGGCATAGTGAGACTCTATCTCAAAAAATAAATAAATAAATAAAAATAAAAATCCATTACCTACCAAGGGTGGCATAGTGAGACTCTTTCTCAAAAAAAAATGAATAAATAAATAAAAATAAAAACCTATTACAGGAACAGATTATGATAAATATTGTAAGTAGAATATTTAGCAGCAATAAAAAGAAACAATGGGCTCGGCGCCTTTGCCTCAATGGGATAAGGCGCCAGCCACGTACACCTGAGCTGGCAGGTTCGAATCCGGCCCGGGCCCACCAAACAACAATGACGGCTGCAATCAAAAAATGGCCGGGCGTTGTGGCGGGCGCCTGTAGTCCCAGCTACTTGGGAGGCGGAGGCAGGAGACTTCGCTTGAGCCCAGGAATTGGAGGTTGCTGTGAGCTGTGATGCCATGGCACTCTATCCAGGGTGACAGTTTGAGGCTGTGTCTCAAAAAAAAAAAATTATACTAAGTAAAAGAAACCAATCGCAAAAGTCCACAGACTTTACAGTTCAGTTTATATGATCCTCCAAGGGAAAGTAAAAATTACACGGACTGAAAGTAGAGCAGTGATTGTCAGGAGCTGGGGTTGGGGAGAGTGAATTGACTGAAAAGGGGCATGAGAAAGCTTTTTGAGAAATGTTGGTAGTTACACAAATGTGCGGGCTTGTCAAAATTCAACCAACTGTACACCTAAAAAGAGGAAATATTACCATATGCAAATTCAAACTTGATAAACTCAGTTTTTAAAAATATCCCACTACAGAAATTTGTTGAAGGACTAGTTAAAAATAATTTAATAACCCAGAGTTTGTAAAATCTGTCTCTTTTTTCCCCTCCTTTAACTATTAAGGCACATTTCTCTGTTTAATTCTGCTACTTTGTTTCTTATCTGCCACGATTTTTCAAAGATTACCTAATAACTTCATTGTTTCTGAAGCATGTGCCTTTATCCAGCAATAGTATTGCTTCTCGGCCTTTAGGCTGAGATCAAGTGTAGTATCTTTATGGAGAAATAGGAGTTTTCCAGGCTTAAAAAAAAAGTCTCAGCTTCATTAATTATACTATTTCCAGTTTTAAAGATTAAATTCTTTCAAAAGGCTCGGAGCCTGTGGCTCAGCGGGCTAAGGCACCAGCCATGTACACCTGAGCTGGCGGGTTCGAATCCAGCCCAGGCCCGCCAAACAACAATGACGGCTGCAACCAAAAAATGGCCAGGTGTTGTGGCGGGTGCCTGTAGTCCCAGCTACTTGGGAGGCAGAGGCAAGAGACTCGCTTGAGCCCAGGAATTAGAGGTTGCTGTGAGCTGTGATGCCATGGCACTCTATCCAGGGTGACAGCTTGAGGCTCTGTCTCAAAATAAATAAATAAATAAATAAATAAATAAATAAATAAATAAATAAATAAATACATAAATAAATTCTTTCAAAAGAAAGCAAAGTATCTAATTACTATCTAATCTTTCATATGCTAACATGTCACTCTTTCCCTAAACATTGGGCCTATCTGCACTGTTCCTCTTCCTTACTGCTGGCACAAAATTTTATAACTAAATCCTGCTAGTCTAGACATCAAAGACCCCAAATGAAAGGGACATTTTGCTTCTTGTTAATTCAATTATTCTACACTGGAGACACTGGAGTCCCCACCCCTGCCCTCCTAGTCTGACATCTCCTGGAGGTGGCTATACTGCCAGAAGGGCAGAGTATAGATTGACGATAATAGTTCCCCATCTCTGAACTCTTTATTTTTTGCTGGCTTTATTTGGTAAGCTGCCAAATAAAAATTGTTAATATTTAACAATTTGGTAAATTGATGATTTGATATTTACATTGAGAAATGACTACCACGGTCAAATTAATTAAAGCACATTAGCATATGTTTTCCAGATTCATCCATGTTGTCACAACTGGTGGGATTCTCTTCTTTCTTATGGCTGAATAGAATTCCATTTTATGTATATAGGGCTTGCATACTCATAAGTGAAAGATCGTCAGTTCTTTCCGATCTTGGCTATTATGAATAACATCACAGTGAACAGGGGTGTGTATATATCTCTTCAAGATATTGATTTCATTTCCTTTGGACATATACCCAAAAGTAAGGTTGTTGGATCATATTATGGTGGTGGTTCTAAATTTTTAAGGAACCTCCATGGTGTTTCTTATAATGGCTACACCAATTTGCATTCTCACCAACAAGGGTTCCCTTTTCTCCACACTGTCACCAGTACTTGCAACTTGTCTTTTTGATATTTTTAATAATAGCTACCCTAACAGGTGTGAGGTGATGTCTCATTGTGATTTTAACTTGCATGTTCCTGAAGGTTAGTGATGTTCAGCATCTTTTCCTATACCTGTTGGCTATCTGTATGTCGTTTTTAGAAAATTGTCTGTTTTGCCCATGGTTTGCCTTTGCATTTCTTAAAAATTAGTTTATTTTTATTTATTTATTTATTTTGAGGCAGAGCCTCAAGCTGTTGCCCTGGGTAGAGTTCTGTGGCATCACAGCAACCTCCGACTCCTGGGCTCAAGCGAGTCTCCTGCCTCTGCCTCCCAAGTAGCTGGGACTACAGGCGCCCGCCACAACGCCTGGTATTTTTTGGTTGCAGCTGTCATTGTTGTTTGGTGGGCCCAGGCTGGTTTTGAACCCACTCAGCTCAGATGTACGTGGCTGGCACCTTCGAGCCAGTTTATTTATTTATTTTTTTTGATAGTTAGTTGTATGAACCCCTTATATATTTTGGATATTAATCCCATATGGGATATATGGTTTACTAAAATTTTCTCCCCAATTGTATAGGTTGCTTTTTTATTTTGTGATTATTTCCTTTGCTGTGCAGAAGGTTTTTTTAGTTTGATATAATCCCATTTGCTTATTTTTGGTTTTGTTGCCTGACCTTTTGGTGTCGTATTCAAAAGATAATTTTCAAGACCAATGTCAAAGAGATTCTTCCCCACTTTTTTTTCCAGGAGTTTATAGTTTCAGATCCTACATTTAAATCTTTGAACCATTTCAAGTTAATTTCTTTGTGTGGTGTGAGATAAGGATCCAACTTCATTCTTTTGCACATGTATATGCAGTTTTCCCAGCATCATTTATGGAAGACATGATCCTTCATATTTATTGTGTCTTCTCTGGTTCTTGTCAAAGATTGGCTAACCATATCTGTGTGAGTTTATTTCTGGACTCACTCTGTTCTATTGATCTAGGAGTTTGTTTTTAGGCCAGTATCATACTTTTTCACTTACTATAGCTTTGTAATATAATTTGAAATCAGGGAGCATGATGCTTCCATCTTTATTCTTATTTCTCAAGATTGTTTCAGCTATTTAGAGTATTTTATAGTTCCATAGAAATTTTAGGATTGCTTTTCCTATTTCTTTTAAAATTTCCACTTAATAGGGATTGTAATGGATCTATAGATGGCTTTGGACAATATGAACATTTTATAAGTATTAACTCTTCTAAGCCATGAACATAGTATATCTTTCTTTTTATTCATTCATTGTTAATTTGTATATATTAATGGGTACAAGTTCAATTTGCTGCATTTATATATTGCATTGTGGTGAAGTCAGGGCCTTCAGTGCATCACTGAAGCTATGTACTTTGTACTTACCAAGCAACCAGGGTATTCATTTATTTTTGTCATCTTCAATTTCTTTTATCAATGTCTCATAATTTTCAGATTACATATATTTTGCCTTCTTGGTGAAATTTAGTCCTAAGTATTTATTCTTTTTAATACTATTGTAAATGTGATTGCTATCTTAATTCCTTTTTCCAGATAGTTCATTGGTAATGTATTAAAAATGCAACCAATATCTGTCTCCTGCAACTTTACTGAACTTCTTTGTTAGTTCTAACAGTTTTTAAGTGGAACCTTTAGGATTTTTTTTATATATAAAATCATGTCCTAGGCAGACAAAAACATACAAACTTCTTCTTTTCTGATTTAGATGACTTTGATTTATTTCTCTTAACTGCTCTGGTTAGGACTTCCAGTACTATGTTAAATAGAAGTGGTAAGGTTAGGCACCTTTGTCCTATTCCTGATCTTAAATAAAAAGTTTTCAGCCAGCATGGTGGCTCATGCCTGTAATCTTAGTACTGATGTTAGCTGTAGGCTTTTAATTTTCAGTCTTTATTATGAAGTACATTCCTTCTATTCATAAATCGTTAAGAACTTTTATCATGAAAGGATCTTAAGTATTGGCAAATGCTTTGCCTTTACCCCAGTGTATTCTTATTTTGCTGCTGTTGGTTTATAATTGGTTTTGATTTTGTTTAACACTTCCTATACTTTTTTCAAAATTAGAGTATAATCTTGAGAAAAGATTACCTATTAATGATTACGAATATGTGGCAGGAGACCCAAATCATGAACTTCTAGAGATGTACATGACATCTTATTTGCCACTTGTAATAAGTATCTGGTGGACTTTGATTATCATGTATGCTCTGATGCCACCAATATTGTTCCCACTCCCTCCTTACTTACTTTGTTGACTAGGAGCTTAGCCTCATCTGTCTGTTTTCTTCTCATGGTCCTCTGAGGGCTCTAGTTTTACATTCTTTTGGGGGGAATGTTACTTTCTCCCCCAAATTCTATTTAACTCTTTTCATCATTTTGACAGGTTGCTATCCTTTGGAAGAGTATATCTTTTTCAGTATCTTCAGCAAGGGACCAGAAACTTAAGTCTTTTTTTATTAGTATCATCAAAGAAGCTTTGTAGGTTGAGCAAGATTTGGATTGGCTAAAAAGAGAGAAGAGAAACAAACGTTTTGGGATTAAGAAGAATTAAGCCTGAGATAAGCTTCACAAAAAAATAAGGCAATAGAAAACATGATTACATAGGGTAAAGCAAGGAGAGTTGGGAAACATGAAGAAGTCTGATACAAATATAAACCCTGTGCAATCATGGCTCAGCAGAAATTTTACAAATATGTCATAGACATGACATAAGAGGATCTAGAATTATACCAGCATTCTCTTTCAGTCGTTTCATTGAGGATGAAGTTTTAGATGAATTTGAATTTTAAAAACCTATATTTTGACCACTTTTTTCCAAATCATTATGGCTACCATGTAACCTGGTGATGATTTGCAGATGACATATTCTCTTATAGTAATCTAATACAAACATATGCAAATTCCAAGTGTGCACAACTTCAATATAAAATCTATGCCTGAAAAATAGGATTTCTGAAAAACAAAAATAATCTTGATCAGAGATCGTAAAGATTTTTCTATAGTTTGTTACCTTGCAGAAGACCTTACTTTATTTTCTGTCTTGAATTGAAAGTCAACCTTACCATTTCTGTTTTTCTTTAGTTTTACTGTAGATTCTACATTATTTCTTATCTCCTTTTTGCATGTCACTATGAATGAGCTACACACCTATTTTTCTGGAATTATTATGGCTAAATCAATAGCATGTTATTCCCAGAAATTTTTTTAATCATCTTCTGACTTTACACACTTTTTTTTTTGCATTATTCTAGTATAAGATTAGATTATTTGGATTTATGAATAGAAAACTACTAGAAAAGAAGCTATGTTTTATATTTATTATCATCCTGTACAGTGTGCCATACAAATTTTTTAATGTGCAGGGAATGTTAAATTAAAGTCATTAACAAAATTTGCATAGTCTACTTCATGTTAAAAGGTAACACTTCAGGTAGTTACTTTTCTACGTTGAATATCCCACAGTTTTAGACTTCTCTGTTCAACTAAGTAGTTTCTTAACTTCCATAACCTCTGCCCATATCCCTGGGTTTTAAAAGAATACTATAAACATTAGTTCTCCTAATGTGAAGCTTAGAGTTAGAAAGAACTTGAAAGCAGATGTTCTTGTCAGATCCGGCCATATTAAAAGACTAAATAACTTCCCCCAAATCACAAAGTGCCTAAGGTCAGAACCAATGTGAGGACCTGTACACCTGGTTCTTAATCCACAGTACAGATGGCACTGCAACTGCTAATGATCAGATGTATATTTTTGGAAGTTAGAAATACCACCAGTCAAGAACAATACCAGCTTAAGAGAAATCTTTGATTGTGGTGACAACGGTTTCCTTGGCATGGATAATTAAAGCTTAAACCTCTTATATAGAACTACCCATTTTATGCTTGATATTTAAAAACCTTGCTCTTAGACAGGAAGGTGAATAAGAAGAGTCTTTATCTTCCAGACCTACAAGGCTGTCCAAAAACAAAGTTAAGTCAGAAAAGTTGAGCTAAACCTGCCAGTAGAGGGGAGAGGGGAGGATGGGTGGAGGGAGGGTAATTGACGGGACCACACCTATGGTGCATCTTAAAAGGGTAGGTGTGAAATTTACTAAATGCAGAATATAAATGTCTTAACACAATAACTAATAAAATGCCATGAAGGCTATGTTAACCAGTTTGATGGAAATATTTCAGATTGTATATAAAACCAGCACACTGTACCCCATGATTGCATTAATGTACACAGCAATGATTTAAATAAAAAAAGGAAAAGAAATGTGATTTCTCAAAAAAAAGGAGTAAAAAAGGGTCTGAGAGGAACATTAGCATAGAGACAATACAGAATATCCAATTTCTCAGGCAAATTATTTAACTTTTATGAATCTTAATTCTTCATCTGCAAGATGGAAATAATAATACTTCTTAGTGTATAATATGACGTGATCTAACAAATTAGGACATTCATTCAGAACTCAAATATTGGCTAATAACTTTAATACGTGGTCCAGTGAAGCCAAATATTGTATGCTAAGCTGTAGATGAAAAGGTGAGTCTCAGTGAAAAGGACATGCCATTGTGCCTGGGGCCAACCATATAGACATTAGTGCTTGGTTTCTCTCAGCTGTTCTTGTGAGTGCCACCATGATTAATTACTACTACTCCAAGAATTCTAATTATGTCCAAGGATCCCTGATAGATCCCAAATCATATGAATTCCCCTCTAGTTTTCTCATTGGAGAAATGGAAATGAAATCAGCTTTCCTGCTTGACAATTCAAGACATTGCAGCAAATGTTGAATATACATTTAGTACTTGGTGCACAAAATTGTCCAAGCATTCCTCTTTCTTGTTTCCTAAATAATCACAGACTGATGTCCTTTTTTAAAAAAAAATATGTTTCAGTCATGACTGCAGCATGGGGAAAGGTGATAACATCCTGTGGAATGTAATGAAGAACGTGCAGAAAACTTTGGCCTTACCATGAACATATCGTATCAACAATATCTATTATTTGTCAAGCAGTTAGTTTAGGTCTGTCATTATTCAGATACCTTTGCATGGATTAATATGAACCATAACCCTATATGGTAAATCCTACTATTGCTTCCATTAAGGTATACTAGTAGGCTGCCTTGGACCCTAAATTCCTCATTTGCATTGTTTTTAAATCTCACTATTTTCGATGTTAAAGATTACATACCACAAGAGAAGTAACATATTACAAAGGACGGTACTATCTAATTTTAAAATTGTTACTGTCATAACTACTATTACAACCTAGGACTTGTAAGCAGTTAATGGCTTTATTTTTTTGATGTACAATGTTGTGTTATAACATGGGCAGAGTACGTGGCAAGGAAATTTTTCTGTATTGTTAAAAGACTAAGTTATAGGGATCAAACAGGTAAAGTGTCACTTCAGAAAAATTGACAAAAATGAACAATCTGGGTAGGTTCTGTTCACAAGAAAAGTGAATCTACAGTTATATAGTTGTGCAACCAGAGATAGAATTACCTATCCTGAGATTATCATAAAACTCCTTAAAGGTGCTTATTAGGTTATTAGTTAATTACTTAGCTTCTGATACCCAAATGTAAAGTATCTTACATAAAATATAATTTTATTTCTCTCATTTAGGAGCCCAGAGGTGAAGAGGCTCATCCTAGCTTATTTTGTCTCTTCCATCCATGTGCTTATCTTCATTTATATAATGCATAGCTATTTTGAGAGGAAATAAAGGGCACTCAATTTCCTTTTAAGCAAATAGGAATTGCATGTATTATTCCCCTGGTGTTGTATTGTGGGTGGGTTAGTCCCATGTCCAAACCTAGCTGCAAGAGAAGCTTAGAAATATAGTTTCCAGATAAAACTGCATTACTCTGGAAAAGGAGAGGATTTAAGTTAGAGGACAAGCCATCAGGCACACTCAGCCAATAATATATGTCTTCATAAGCCTGTGTGCCATTCTTGAAAGCAAGATGATTCTCATACACAAAACGTTACGCTTTCTAGCTACTTCCTAATGAGGTAAAAAAATCAAGTCATGTGTTAAATACTCAAACTTGATAGTAATTAGTGCATATCAAGTCTATCAATAATGAGTCTTTTTCTAAATTGGTCCTAAATTTCTTATAGTCAAGGGAAATACATTGACTTGTATTGCATCTTCCATAAAGTTCAGCATCCTTAGGAACAAAATAAACACCTGCTTAACTGAATGCTCTGCATTAAATGATGAGCTGTTCCATTGCATATTGTTCTGTAACTCATTCATCTCTTTTTTTTTTCCATTTCCAGTTTGATCACCCACGGTTTTGGGACTCCAGCAATATGTGCAGCGCTAAGCACTTTCCAAACAGTCCTCAGTGAAATGCTGAACTACTTGGAAAAACACACTACTCACAAAAATGGCGGAGCGGCAGATTCTGGCCAAGGACATGCCAACTCGGAGAAAGCCCCCCTGCGGAAAACTTCAGAGGCTGCTGTGAAAGAGGGCAAAACAGAAAAGACAGACTAGCTACATCAAACAGAATCTATTTCCAGAGAGTCTTGCTGCTGATATTTTTTCTAATATATATATCATTGAGGGTGACTAATCTTCAGTGGACCAAGTCGCTACCCTCTCCCAAAACTCCATAAAAAAACAAAAAACAAAAAAAAATGGAAATGAAAAATGAAACAAAAAAGGACAAAATCAAAAAAAAAAGAAAAAAGAAAAAAAAAAAGGAAAACAGCAGTGTTACCGTGTGATGAAATTGTCACTTTTTAATTTTATGTTATGATAAACTCCTTTTGTGCACGTAACTTACCCTTCTGAATTATATACATCACAGTTTTTAAGCCCTTCTGAACTCTGGAGAGGCAGCACATGCTTTTTCACATCTAACTGATGCACTTTCTTATCCAATTCAATAGATAGGGATCAGAAAGCATGACCAAACTGGAATCTACCACCAGTGCTTACAACTCCAGTCTTTCTTGACTTAACTCCCTGTAACTAAAGAGTGCCTCTTTTCATTAAACAGATCAATGTGGAAATGAATCCATTAATTAAATGTTTGGGGAACTCAAAAGGGCCGTTATGAATCTTTGTCCTGTGAATTGATAGCAACAGTTCTAAAATTTTGGTCACCCCTAGCCCACTTAACTACCAGTGCCTTGGTGGTATTTACAAATTCCAGAAAATTCTCTTCCTTCAATCCATGACATTCTCACCTCATCCCAGATTCATTCCCCCTCTGAGCAGATACTCAGAAAGCAAAATACTGAAGGTACACGAGATAAACTCTTCTATCCATTCTCCTCACATCACCAGTGTAACAGTTCAAGGACACATTTGTGGTTATTGGGTTGAGGCAGGATGGATCCAGGAAAGGAGGGTAGCTTTGCCGTTGTTGGGCTGCCAGTGAAAAGCAGTGGCATTGTTTTGCTCAGAAAACCATGGGAATAAGAACTGATCTTTCTGGGCAGTCCTTCCCTTCAGAGACAGGAGAAAAGAACAGGGACTTAGGGGAGGCCTCGTAAAGTGCTGATGGCCAATGATTGTATGGTTAAAATGAGAGCTGTTCTTTTTCACTTTTGTGCTTCTTTTACCTACCTGATAGCTGTGTTCTAAAACATTTAGAGGCACAAAAGCATTCAGGTCTGTGTTCAATAAAGACAGCAAAACACAATGATCAGAGAAGATTTTGCCCTTAAGATGCTTCCTTTCCTCATAGCTTGTTTTATAACTTCATTATCCTTGAGTTAAGACACTAAAAACCAGAGGTTCCTAGCTGCAAAAGCCAGGGATTAATTGCACGAGAGTTTGGTGCATAGAAACCTGAATGTGTCAAGAAACCTGGTGCCACATTGAACTAATCTTTCTACTGTTAACCACTGTTAAACTTCTAGGCAAATAAAAATGTAGGTCATCATCTGTGTAAAAACAAAAGTATCATTTGAATAATCTGTGGACTTCTGACACTTAGTTAAGCATGAAACTATTCTCCTCTCATTAACATATTTAATTTGAAAAAGTCTCTGCCATATTATAATCCCATGAGAAACATTAGTATTATTTTTAATTGAGGGGAAATAGCTCAAGAATTTTAATGGAAAGGTCAAAAATATTATTTTTACCTACCAATAATTTTTAAAGGCACTTGACTATTATTTTCAGTTTTGTACAAAAAGAACTATACCAGTGAAAGTTGAAATTTTCTAGACTAAATTCAATGAACAGAAAACATGACTAAGGAATTCCATAATAAAGGAGTTTTATAGTTACACAGTAGAAGAGCTTAAAATAAAGAAACATAAAAGTAATAAATTGTGATTTCATGTGTTTAATTCCATTTTTAAAGTTTTACCATTATTCATGTTTTAAAATTTTTAAATAAAGTAGAAAAAAGCTAAAATTCTGCTACAGTTCCAAATTTCATCGCAAAATAAATGATTCCATCTGACATGAAATTTACCATATTGTAAAATATGAAAAGTATAAAGATGATAAAAATTTCAGTTTAATAAGTAGTAGGAAAGTTATATACAAATAATGTGGGCTACTAGTTCCTTATTGAAATTTCCACATTAACTTTCTTTTAATTCATTTGTTATTAACAATGCATATGTATTAATATGGTATTTTGATATGCATATCTGCTAGGTACTTAATGTAGTTATACACACATCAAATGTTCACCAATAATCTGACAAAGAGTTAGATCTGGCTTATAATACCAGCTTACTTCTTCACCTTTAGTTGTGACTAGTTGGGGTTATAAACACCTCAATTGGGTATTATTTATTAGCCTGAAAAAAAAAGTATAACAATAACTACAGTGCATATTATTTACCAGGATTTGGGGTGTTTTAAGAGCCTTAAACGGATAGCACCCATCATTTAACTTAACCAGCCATTAGGACATAAAGGAATTGATGGACTGGTCATGTTTAGAAACACTATTTATTATCATATTCTAATAGACATTGTTAACATACCAACTTTTGCCTTGTATATAATAGGTACTCAACACTTTTTAAATAAATGAATAAATGAATGTGTGTGTGTTCTTTGTCCAAAATGGGCCAAAGGACCTTATAATTTTTTTTTCAATACATGGTACTTCAATCTGGCTTGCTTCCTCCATAGTAATTTATCAATAAATATTTTTCTTTGAATAAGGAAATATTTTCAAGACAGCACCTTAGTTGCAAATAGATATATTTAATGTAGAACAATAAAGAAAGCTACATATCAAGATTTCAACAAAGATGAAATTATTTTATTTTACTTTGAGCTAATGTGAGGGTACAAACAATTAGATTAACATGTTGGCATTTGTTAAATGTAGTTGTGTCCTACGGTGGAGAGGTGTGCCATACCCCCTTACATTATGCCCATTAAGGGGAGCACACCAATCCCCTCTCCTCTGCTGTCCCCGCCACCAAAGATGAAATTATTATCATTATCATAGTTTGTAGCAAAGGAAGACAGCTCACAAAAATCTGTCTGATATTCATGGTTACAATACATAACAAAGGAATGGAACAGCTTTTCAGATAAACTACTGCTGGCCGGAAAAATTATCCAAATCTCTCATACTTACTCAAAATTAATGACAACACAAAAAAATTTTTTTTATTTTTTGAGACAGAGTCTCATTTTGTCGCTCTTGGTAGAGTACTGTTGCTCTTAGTTAGTAACTCACAGCAACCTTACACTCTTGGGTCCAAGCAATTCTCTTGCCTCAATCTCCTAAGCACCTGGGACTACAGGTACTGCCACAATGCTCAGCTATTTTTAGAGATGGGGTCTCACACTGGCTCAAATTGGTCTGGAACCTGTGAGCTCAGCAATCCACCTTCCTTGGCCTCCCAGAACGCTAGGATTACAGATGTGAGCCACTGTGCCTGGCCAAACTTTTTATATTTAAAATTTAATAAAGGAGTAAGTCAAATTTCTATGCAAATAAATGTTTATTTTAAGGCTGTTTCATTTTTTTTTTTTTTTTTGAGACAGAGCCTCAAGCTATCCCCCTGGATAGAGTGCTGTGGCATCACAGCTCACGGCAACCTCCGATTCCTGGGCTCAAGCGAGTCTCCTGCCTCTGCCTCCCAAGTAGCTGGGACTACAGGCACCTGCCACAACGCCCGGCCATTTTTTGGTTGCAGCCGTCATTGTTGTTTGGCGGGCCCGGGTTGGATTCGAACTCACCAGCT